>OW203727.1:10658500-10946000 GCA_934045075.1 Yponomeuta sedellus | reverse complement strand
AGCGCAGTGTTTCGGATTCTGTCAATTCTTTTAACACATAGTACTGCGCTTCACTGCTCACTGACAAACCTTTAGTCAGGTATTCTGGTGTTCTGAAGGTCAAAGAACAAGTCTTGGTATGTTATGTTTGTATTAGCAGGATGGAGTTTTCGCTACAAGTTAGGTGGCAACTTCCTCTTCATCAGCTCTTTCATTGACCATAAGCTCTTCTAGCCACTCTCTATGCGGCGATCGAATTTCTTGTACCTACTACCTGTTTTGTAAGTAAGTAAATGTAAAGTAAGTGTACTCGTCGATGTACTGTATTTCCTGTCCATCTACCTCTACCCTACATTTTGTGCGCCAGAAAATGGGTCTTTGATCAATTCAACTTTTGTCTAACCTCAAGACCTGTCTACCTACACCCGTTTGTAATATCATAAAAAAGTTTTACGATATCATACCTACATTTGAAGATGGGTTGTATGGCATTTATTTCGACCATCAACTTTCTAATTCTTTGTTTTACTTATACGCAACTGTCCGGATTTTGATTTAGGAGTTAATTATTATATATACAAAAGGAGTTAATTATTTTATGGATTTTGTAGAGGTGCTTTTTACTTAATAATTCAGCCTGTTAAGCATGTAGCTCACAGACTTTCTCTATCAGAGAGAGAGAGAGAGAAAAAATGATAGTGAGAGATACAGAGAATTGGTTTAAACACCTGGCACAATCAGGCGTGCATTTTCAAGCGCAGAAGTATATAATACTTCAGGCACTCGGGTTTCTTAACGCCTGTTTATTTACGCCTACTCAACGACTGTTTACTTGCATGATGATGCAAGTCGCGTTTTTTAACCCGCTGAAATGTCAAAAACCTGCGGCACAAAGGAAGTACGAGGAATAAGGGCGCGGAAAAGGCTCGACGCGTTGTATAGACATCACGCCCTTCTGTGTGAGCTCCTTCTGCATCCCGTCCTTTCAGTATATTTTGTACGAAAGTAAATTAGAAAGGTGACGCATCTTTGCCGCGCCCTCGCTCAACGTTTATTCTGTGTCTGTCAGGCCAAAAGTCGAGACTTTACAATAGGTACAGTCTGTTAGCTTTTGGAATATACCACGGCTACTATCGGATAGAATATTCGTGAATTAAAAATATCAGAACTAATATGACACATAACTTTTCAAAATATGTAGTGAAGAAAAGTTTTAGGAACATTTAGTTTCAAAAGAGCAGGAAGTAGTATTACATTCGTGTGCTTTCAGCGAAAACCAATGCTTACTCTCTAGAGTAGGCTTCGGGCTCAAGCCCGAGGTATACTCTAGCTAACAGACTACATTAGGTACTTGTAAAATTGTGACATTTTAATGCAACAAAGCGCGCGACTAGTGCCGTCATGGAACTTATGAAGGTATTGGTTTGTGGCCAGAGAGTGGGCTTGTGCCCGCCATTTCAATCGAGAACGTTCTACGAATACCTGTTGTTGCTTATGAGTACAGCAAAAAGGTAGTTCAAACGAAATTCAGTTCTAATCAGCTGTACAATAATGACCTTTCTTAATATTCGCGGGCTTTGTTCTGTATCAATAAGAAGGCGTTGCCATTGTTAAGCCTTGGTTTACTTTGTGCTTATGAATTCGTTTGGCGCGCACTCATAGTGTATTTAACAAGAAAACTGCTTAAGAAAGTTATGGAAAGTAATATTTTAACACCTTACTGTGGAGAAGCGTACAGAGAAGCTTCGTTGCCGCAGGCAGTGGATTTCGCACAAATCTTTCCACACAATGTGATGGGAAAAACTGCAGTCTCACTCACAGATTATGCTTATCACGACAGATACTTGAATTGACATGTTGGTATCGCAATGGAGATATTTATGGCTTCGATATAGCCTTGGTAGAGCCCGTGGCTCATTCAAATCGAACCGTTTCTTTGTATTCTAAGTTACGAACATTTATGAATTCGTAGTAGCTATACCACGTGCTGTGTGGTGTCGGCCTAGAGAATAGCACCAACCCAATTCTTCCCGCGGGTGTCGAAAAAGGCAACTAAGGGACACAAACCGGGGGGTGGGTAGCAGCGCCCCCTGCAGTACAGTTCCACCGAACTGCGATCCCCAACCCGCATGCCCAGCGTGGGGATTATGGGCATTACCCCCTATGATAGCACAACGTCGCGTTTTTTAGGGGAGGGCTATGTCCTGCAGTGGACTAGTATAGCCTGAAGACGACGACGAGACCACTTGCTAAGAGTGAAGGAAAACATCAGCATCGTGAGAAAACCAGAGTGCCTGTGGTACGTACCTCAGCCTTTACTACGGACAATGGTACAACTGTCTATGGATGTGTGACGGGTGTCAGTCAGTCACTTTTCCTACGTCAATGAAAAATATAGATATACGTTTGCTAGTTCTTTGATATTTTGGTGTTAATTACTAAAGTCCACTATTATCCCGTACCTAAGTAGGTACCTTCGCACTGGTCCTTCGAGAAAAGGCAAAATACCTACTCAAATTTATTCAAACGTTCAACCGTCGTCGTCATACATACTCGCCTAAGAAGACATCTTGGAATTGCAAACGAAATTGCAAACAAACAACCATTGGGCTAAGTGAGGAAATCTCGGATATAAGCAAGATATTTTTTTGCAAACCAGTGAGCGCCGCTGCCGCCATAAGATTACATGCATTACGCAATTAGGCATGCACCTAATAGTTATTATATTTTATGGCGAGATCGGCAGTAGCCCAGTGAGTAGAATAATGGATTCGCAGGCCGCACTGGAAATCGAACTTGGGTCTCTCCAAGTTCGATTTTCAGTGCGGCCTGTACCAATGACTTTGTTTTCTAAATTATGTACATTTTAAAAACCTATTTAGAGGCTAAAAATTCCACCCGGGATTCGAACCCGCGATAGCCAGAGGGCTATCCGTGCCAGCGCCCTTCCAACTGAGCTAATGGGCGACTCACCGGCATCAGTGTACATTTGTGAAGTTTTAGTAGTTATTGCTAATACCACTCGCTAAGGGCGAAGGAAAACATCGTGAAGAACCTGAGTGTCCGAAGTGTTCGAATACCTCAGCGCAGCAAATTGCCAATCTGCGGTGGGCACGCGTGGTAATTAAGCCCATATTTTCTCTCTGAGAGAAGGCCTGTGCCGTTTATAGGCTTCATAAAAAAGGAATTACAAATTATTAGTAAGACACTTTAACTTGACAGGAAAAATTAGGAAAAATTAAACACTTTATTTAGCAGCAGGTCTCTTAGCAAAATTTCTTGGATATGCAGGTTTTTGCTATATTTTAAATTCCTAGTTTAAAGACAATTAACAACCACTTTAGTGATTTTGTTATGTTAGAGTTACCATCGAAAATCTATGTACTCGGCTTAGTCTTGTTAGAAAAAAAATCTGATTGTCCAGTTCACGGCACATCACCTTTACATTTTTGTTTAAAACCTCCCGTATCAAACTGAATATAGTGCTTTAATGAAAATAATATGCTGTCGACTATACCGTTACCCCCCGGGAGTCAGCGAATGTTCCAGAACTAGCCACCTTCTGCGACAAGAGGAAAATGACACACAATCGGCGACTTCCTAGCAGTCGTCCTAGGTCAATCTCGTTAAGTGTACGAGTGCGTTGACAATCGTGTAAAGAGGGAACGGTATAGTTAGCAGCAACCGCGCAAACACTATAACAGTCAATATTATGAAGATATCCGCGATGGGCGCTCGTGGCCTAGTCGAGCCGAGATTGGATTGGATGATTGGATTCAATCACGTGAGTTAAGCAACAACAGGCGCGGTCAGGAGTAGGATGGGTGACCGACCCGTGACTACCGCTAATGGCATTTTTTCCGAGCTCTTCCGTTTCTTCGTACCTGCTGTCAAGTAATGGCAGTTGTTAAGCCACATGAGGCCTTATGGGCGGATTGATAACTTCTGACAATAGAGCCCGCCACTGTCTTACAATGCTCCACCAACCCGGACTTAGCCCCCTTGGAGGACTGTGGCCTTCCTGCAATGCATGAAGAGACCCGTGCCCCAGCAATGGGGACAAGCAAGGGTTGATATCTATCGATCCGCGAAGGGGCATCATGTCGTTATGGCAAAAATAAATATATTCAATAAGTAGCTTGTCCTCAAACCATACTAACTGTATGGTTTGAGGACAAGCTCGCATTCTTGCCGGTTGCAGATGATTTGCTCAACCAGGGGAAGGAGATGCAGCGCGTGACCCAAGGTCAGAATGATTAACCAGTTGCGTGACCGAAATAATCCTCTCCCGCCTCACGCTATATTCAAAAAGTCCGGTACAGAGTCCCAAAAATCGACCATTGCACAATGTTCAGGATATTTGCACCTGTGTTTGCACCAGTCTATTTCAACATCTCGACAAATCGTTTGATGAGGTGCTTTTATCTGTTGGATGTTGGTGAGATAATAGGTGTGTAGCATGTACATGCATCGAAGATTGATGTTGATAGCAGGCGAAAATAATTATGTATATTTTTAATACCTTATCGATCCAGCAGCAAGTCATCTGACTTCTGATTCATTCATTAAATTTCCGCAGAGGGTAGTAGGTACCTAATTTATACAAATGATTTCTGTTTTTGTTATAGGAATATATCTGAAGTGGTAAGACGATTTTAATTCACGATTCGTGATTTAAATAAGTCAAAGGTTTAATTTTGGTGGTTTAAGTAGTTAAGCTATTTGATGTCGACACAACAGTACTATCAAACAATTATACTGTAGTAAACGCGTATTATGTTTGCACAAGACGTCATTACTCGAAGATAATTGTTTGAGAGTCGCGGTTAAACATTTTGTTTGCAAAATAAGGCTAGCTTTGAATCTTTGATTTAATTTAAAAATGACATAATTATCCTCCTCAGTAATATCTTTTTCCTATTGTTATTTTCAAGGCCACGACTGAGAAGGTTATACAAAACGATCACATTAAGTGCACTTAACTCTACTAAATTCTAGATCTTACAGAAATCTAAGGTTGCCACTAACAACAGCTATATCTACTGTATTAAACTTCTCAAAATTATGTCATTTTACAATGAGTAATGCTAAAACTTTCTTTCGAAATTAAATTATTCTTTCCTCACGCACGAAGTAAGCTATCTACAAGTGATGGCAAAAAAGCAATAACATGTGGAAAGGCAATGAATGAGCAATCCATAAAACGCCATTTATTTTGCTGACTTAATACAACTGAAGAGTTCTGATGAAGACTAAAACATACTAAAGCCTTGTGTGTTGAAAAAAGCCAACACTGCAGTTCCCAACAAGGATAGCATGGTAAGGACATCACAAAAACGGAAGACACAACACGGAGTTCATTTGCATCACGTCGACCTTTACACGCGTGCACTCCGCTCAGCCGAACTACGTGCTACTTTAGTACAAAATATAAACAAACGAGTATATTTATAAATACCAAAACTGAACCTACAAACTCTGTGAATCACAAACTACCAACTTACTAATAAAATATAATTTTAATAGCATAAACACGCGGCTGACACTGACAAGCAGTAGGTGTCATTTTCATACATTTTTAATCTTAGCAAAAAGTGCAGACTAAAACTATCAGACTAGCAATAATGTAGAATTCTACAACTTTAGCGAAATAAAATGTAGCAAGTTGAACATCGGTAGTCATGTAACTATGCCTGAGAAGATGGCAATTAGAATTTTGACTTTTCACGAATAAACTAGGGCAGTTGACATATTTATTTTATTATTTATTTTAATTCTTTATTGCACTAATTACGTAAATGTACAAGGGCGTGCTTAATGCAAGAAGCATTCTCTTCCAGCAAACCTTTGGTGTTGAAGAGACTGGCAGGAAAAGAAGGTGGAATACAATAATAAACTTAATAAACAACTAGAAAAATAAATAAAATAAACATAGCCTAAAAGACTAGAAATGTGACTGACGGCTGACGATCTGACACAGTTTGCTGGCAGGGGCTAGATGAAGATGACCGAGGACAGAAAGACGTGGCGCGCCTTGAGGGAGACCCAAGTCTAGTAGTCGTACAAATACAGGCAGATGAATTGTTTAGTGATGGATACCATATATTGCGAATGTGAGTGGAAGGGCTTGTAAGGGACGACTAAGGCGGACATACGTAGACCAATAGGGGATGTATAAACAAAAGGGAAGATAAAAAGTACCCGGAGCCGTCTGTGACTGACTAACTTGGACTAAGTTCTAAATGAAGAAAAAAATATTTCCTGTATATTTTCATGTTTGTGTATTCTTGCTTGGTAACCATAGCACCAGTTATCCTAGTTTGAGACCAGGACAAGTAATTTTGTTGTGTGGAGATTATTTATCTGTAATTGTTTTCTGGCGTGAACAATAAAATGTATATAACACTGCATGTTTTGAAGCTTCTATTACTACCTGCATTACATACATATAATTCCTACTGAGAACTGAGTATCGGTTGATCCTTGAACTTTATCCCATGATTGTCGAAGTAAATGCTTGGTTGATTATTAAATTGCTAGCCTCGTCTTTCGCACGACAATTATCTGTAGCTGTGATTAACTTTACGGCTAGAGAGTGTAAATTAAATAAACACAAGAAAATACAGGCAGAACTCGTTTGCTGATAAGCACTTCATTTCTTCAGACTGACAGTGGGCCATAGAGGAAACACCGAAGGTTTACTCCGAATTATTTTATTAATGAAGAAGAAGAAAATTTTTTTTTATAGAAACAGTGTACACGCCACGGTAACAAAACAATCTTAAAACGTATTACTAAACATAACATTCACAAGGAAGAAAATCGAAAGGCCACGGCGTGTCACTGCTGTTATAAATGGCAACTGACTCAGCAATATACTGATGGACAAGCCTTCAGCGCTGATTTTCAGCCCGTGCTATGTGCTATCCCAAGAGCGTCACTGACTGCGGTGCGGAACACCCATGGGCAATACCATATAGAGCAGAATACTTCTATGTTATAAAAATAATGTTAATAAACCGGAAGCGGCGTGCGTGCATGCAACGACTTATGAACGTTGATGAAGCGAAGGTGATCTGTCAGGATCGTGGCAAGTGGCAGTCCCTGGTCACTGCCTACTCTTCTGGGGTACAGACGTGAGGTTATATTCATGTTGTTTTAATAAACTTGGAGCCGGTTTTTGAATTGAGAATTTTGTTAAGTAAATAATGAACTGTAGTGCTGTCTCGTCGAATTTCTCAGCAAAGAAAGTGATAGAACGTTACTTAAGTATTTACTTAGTCAAATTTTTAATTCAGAAATCAGTCCTTAATTCCGGATTCACTTGATTTTTGGTCAAAAGAGTCCAACCAGCTTTCCCTCTGGTTCGCAGATCTTAATCATGGTGGGTAGAGACAGACATCGTGTAGTCGGTTTCTCGTCTCTGCACGTGGGAAAGCGCGCGGCTCGCAACTGCTTGGGGGACTCCCGCGCACGCCAACGGCCTAGCTTCATGTTTGCTCGTCGATATTATATGATGGATTATTATTGAATTCTTGATGGTACTAGTGAACAATTGTAGAATTAGTAGAATTGACGGGCTTCGATATGGATATCGATATCAACCCTTGTAGGTCCCTGCTGGGGCACGGGTCTCTTCCTGCATCGCAGGAAGGTTAGGCCACCACGAGGGCTAAGTCTGGGTTGGTGGAGGATTGTAAGACAGTGGCACGTCTTACTGTCAGAAGTTATCAAGCCACCCATAACGCCTTTGACATGGCTAAACGACTGCCATTACATGACAGCCGGCACCCACGGCTTAACGTACCTATACCAAAGTATTTATTCATATAAGGTATAGGTATTGTACATCGTCATTCTTAGGAAATCTTTTCGGATTGTCACTTTCAATACATTTCTAAAACCAATGTCCCAAGCACGGCAGCGTCCGAGTAGTTCTTTACCCATCTAGTGTGGGTAGTGAAGGAAAACATCGTGAGGAAACCCGCGGCTTGGTTGGCTCCGCACATATTGACTAGTCTTTCCTGTGGGCTAGGCCGACTAAGCTGTCAGGATAGTATAGGTGCTGGGCAACCCTACACCATCTATAAAACCATATCCCAGGCACTACAGCGTCGGAGTGGTCCCTTAACCCATCTAGTGTGAGTGAAGATACCACTGGACGCTGTATAAATCATCTCATTAAGTAGATGCAAAAATATATATATATATATATATATATATATACTACTCATCTGATTTCGATAAATGACGTATTAATCGACTTGTTATTATGATCTGGGTGACGTTTTTATAAAACACACGCTACATTTTTGTTTGCTAGCGTTTCGAATGCAATATTAAATGAAAGAGGAAAATAAATAACATTTTAAAACATAATAAGCGTCAGTAATACAATATTTAATGTCTTGCAACAATTATTAATTTATACAACTTTTTTATATAGCATGTAGCCTGCATATACAAAAAAAAACGAGTATAGTTTTTAAACTTTTTTGATAATATTCATTTTGTTGCACTAACCCGTGCTGAGGACAATTTAAAAAACCTATTTAGAAGCTAACCATTTCGCCCATGGATGACAATTTCCTTAGCACGGGTTAGTGCAACAAACAGAATTATAATCATGTGGATACAGCGATATTGTTCCGATGTAAAAACCTAACTACAAAGTAAGTACTCGGGACTGCAAGTGATGCAAATCACTTCAGCCAGATGTCGCTGTCTGTACGTAATACAGAAAATATTATTGTAAACAGGTTCTAAATTTCGCTGATGCCATTAGCTCAGTTGGGAGAGCGCTGGTACGGTTAGCCAGAGGTCGCGAGTTCGAGTGTCAGCATGGGCGGACTTTCTAGCCTCTAAATAGGTTATAAAATTGTATTTTGTTATTTTATTTTTTAGAAAAATAAATATTACCAATGATATTTAGATACAGTAAATGACTCAGCTTATTACATTATGTTAATTCCTACGCCTTTTTCACTGCTAGATTTAGGCGATGTAAGCGTCCTAGTGAATGTCACAAGCCTTCTCTCAGAGAGAGAGAGTAGGGGCTTAATTACCACGCGTGGCCACTGCGGATCGGTTTCTCCAGACACTCATGTTTCCTCACGATGTTTTCCTTCACCATCAGCGAGTGGTATTGCTACTATAACTTCACAAAACTTAAACTTTTGCCTCGTAAGTAAAATAAATAAATATTTATGGACATATTACACTGATCTCGTTAGCCCTATACTAAGTACAACTAAATGACTTGTGTTATAGGTGCTAACTCGACGATAGATTTAATACAATAAATACATAGATTACATCCAAGACCCGAGACAAACTAGAAAAGTTCGTTTTCTAGCTTGACCCGGCCGGGGATCGCACCCGAGACCTTCAGTTTTACAGTCAGCGTGCCAAACCTTTGCGCCACCGGTCGTCAAAATATAAAGATGAATCAGCTGACAGCCGACTGCAGAGGTGTTAGGTAAGCGTAATTTACCAACGCTCTGTTCTTTATCTGCGAGCCTTCCTTCGAATTTGTTTACTACTCTATTAAATACGACTTAAGCTCTGTTCTACTTATCACTGTAGCACGTACATGTAGAATATACATATTATGTAAAAATCTGTATTTAGAATATGATTACGTAGGTAAAACAACAGTATAGAGGTAACATTGGTCTTTATATATACAGCGTCCAGTGGCACCGAGTAGGTGAAGGGACCACTCGGATGCTGCAGTGCTTATGACATTGTTTTTAGATGGGGTAGGCTTAAATCCATCTAGGTTTAGTAAACATAAATATATCCAATCCAACCCTTAGGCGATTTATGATAACGCTCATCGAATCGCTTAAGCTTCGCGAATCAGAACAAACCTGGTCGAACTCTTCCGGAAGGGAATCCGGAATTAGGTTAATAATAATTTCGAATAAGTCTGCTTTGTTCCTATACTGGGCTGTGGCTTTTGACTAAGCACTTGTGATTAGAGTCTGACTTTGTTATTCTGTTCTTCGTCTTGTATTGATAAGCTAACGATGTGTTCCAATCTGCCATTGCTACTTGTCAACGGCTTTCTGGTTGAATAGAAGTTAATTGCCGTCGTAATGATATAAAGCGGTCTCCTTCTCTCGGAGTCAACTTGCACGGAGCGAGTCTTAATTAAGCCTTTGTTTTGTAAGTAGGTTTTTTGAAAGTTCGTTTCGGATGTGCGCTTAAGGAAATCAAAATTCATAGAGTACTTCCCGAGACCTAGAACTATGAAATTGGGCAAATAATATCGTCTACAACAAAGCTTGTGAAGTGCTAAGCGTGATGAAGGTATAAAAATATAGCTAAAGGGCAATTTAGCAGTCTATATGAGACATAATCAAGAGTAAAGTCCCCAGAAGGTGCACATAAGACTCAATTATTTTCGTCAAAGTCAGCACTGATTATATAATATTAATAATATTGGCACATACATATAAAAGCCGTTTGTGTCGTTCACATTGACATAATACAACATAAAAAGGTTCCGTTTTGGTCAGGCTTTTCTATTTGTCATGTAAGTACGCAAATACTATGACACGTCACTTTTGTGCTGACAATCTAAATTCAGCTCTATGCCCTTGCAATAAGAATGGTCCAAAATCCAAATATTAAACGTTGACTAGCCATCGTGTGTTCATAATAAGTTGCCGGTCATAGTGGTGAGTAATCTTTGATCGTAAGAGTAAAACTAATTTTAACGAATAATTAATTTGTACGGTGACTAGTACTTGGTTTAAATTTTTCTAAATTTATACCTGCCGTGCATCCTATTTCTATTTTGGAATCTTACTTCTTTTATTAAATACCTATTACACTTCTTTCATTGGGTTAGTCTGCAATAAATGGTCGAACAAAATTTTATGTACATAGCAATATTATTAATTTAAATCAGTGATTTTTAACTGGCGGTCCGCAGACCACTGGTGGTCCCTGAAGGTATTCCAAGTGGCTCGCGAAGCCATTATTAAATAATTAAATGGAGGTTTGTCGTAAAATTATGCGAACAATACCATATTAATTTTCATTTAGATACTATATACTACCAACAAACCAACGTGGTTGTCTGTAACAAAACAGTGGTAAAATGGTCGAACATAACTAAAAGGTCAAGAGCCACGGAGTTATACCGTCAGTTACTCCGTCTAGTGTAACAAATTGAATTTTTAGTATTCAACTATGGCATTAAAATGTGAAAATTACTTTGCTAAATTCCGTCAAAAATCTCACAAGCACCATGCGGTTAGTTAATGCACCGCCCTCCCTCCCACTTTTGCAAGCAGAGGCAAGACACGAACCCACCACCACCGACACCAATACTTGTGTGAGAAAATACGCCTCTAACTCGTTTCGCCTCTAACACGAGGCATCCTCAGGCTCACAAGTGCAAAAAGTATTTGCAATACAACACCAGTATTTAAGTACTAAAGTAGTAGTATGTTGTAATCTCTTCCTTTAGAGCTTATTAGATTCTATTTATGAAGATACCATTTTGACGTTTGCAATCAAATGGTTGACTAGTATCACAATTTAATGTCACTGTACTTGTCACTTAAAAACTGGTGTTGTATTGTAAATGTTTTTTTGACATGACCCACCACGATAGTTATATATTAAACAGGTCAAATCGCGATTATTTATTAGATTATTTATTAACAATTTTAAAAACCTATTTAGATATTCGAACCCGCGACCTCTGGCTATCCGTGCCAGCGCTCTTTCCAACTGAGCTAATGGGCGACTCACCGGCATCAGTGAAATTTGGAACCTCTTTACAATAATCTCTGTATTACGCGCTGGCACGTATAGCCAGAGGTCGCGGGTTTGAATCCCGGCATGGGTGGAATTTTCGGCCTCTAAATAGGTTATTAAAATTCTATAAGTTAGTCATTACTTTAACTAAATAGATCAGTTATCTAATAGGTGGTGCCTTGATAATAGAGAATTGATGTCAAATAAAGTCACGAGGCGCTATACACACACACACAAAATGTGCAAATGGATAACAGGAAAGTGAAGTTACGTGTCATCGACTTGTTCTTATCAGTCTCACATTCATAGACTAGTTTTGTTATGTTCATAGCAAATGTAGACATAAAGAGGAAAATTGTACGCAAAAGGAGGAAATCATACAGATGTTTTAATTTAAGAGTATAGAATATGGTTTAATAATTCAAAATTATCTGTTTCAGATAAAAAAGGATAACGTGATCATGAAAGAAAACATATTTTTCCAAAATACATATCCGTATTTGATCCGGATCTTGGGTGTTCATTGATATCCATGACCACAAAATATCACCGACACCATGATAATACAGCCAAAGACACTTGCTGCACTGTGCCAGCAGCCACAGAATGTGTGAGCACGTTCAAAATATGTATAATGTTTACTCTTCGTTTATTTATTTATTATTGCGATGGCCTCGTTTGTATACGGGTTATCCTAGTTTTTGATAGTCGAAAGTGATGATTCTATGGATATTATTTCCTGATTTCCAGCTGTATTCGCGATTTTGCTTACGTGCAAGTTCTACAGACAGAACATCAAACATTACACGCTTGCAGTCTACTCAGTTACGTAGATTTTGCAACAAAAATGTACCTTAACGTTGACCTGCTGATGACTGTGAAACCTTAAGCCTCACCGAGCCTGACCGGATCGCAAGAACTCGCGTGCTATGAGTATAAATCGAGAAGCAATCAATCACTAGAGTTAAGATGGGGGACCGTTCCGTGACTACCGCTAGTGGCATTTTTCCGAGCGCTTCCGTGCTTCGCAAGGCACGCTAAACCGTTGGTACCGGCTGTCATATAATGGCCGTCGCTAAGCCATGTCAGAGGACTTATGGGCGGCTTGATAACTTCTGACAGTAAGGCCCGCCACTTTCTTACAATCCTCCACCAACCCGGACTTGGCCCCCGTGGTGCAGTATGGCCGAACCTTCCTACGATGCAGGAAAAGACCCGTGCCCCAGCAGTGGGGACATACAAGGGTTGATAACGATAACGAGTATAAATTGACCATAAAATTTTATTCAACTGCGACGCTCCGAAACAAATCACCCTAGGATCAAACTCCATGAAAATTGGCGTAAATCTGATCGAGTATGCCCTATAGTAAAGCGCCCGTCTGTGACAATATTTTGAGAACTCCTGCAAGTTCTCAGACGCTGTCAACTGCTGCGTGTTACAACACCTCGTATGTCATAATATTAATACTAGGAGTTTCGACACGTGGCGTGAATGGATTTAAATTTTTAATACCGTTATTTTCCAATTACTTTTAGAAATATTTTACAATATTTATTTGTAACAAAAGTATTAAAAATTACATTGATAAACAAAAATGCATGTCTGACGTGTAATTAAATCCCAATATTATTATTTTGGTACAAAAACGGAACGAATACATTTTCGCTCACATTAAAACACCAATTATCGTCGGCAAAACTTCCTAAAATTTAAATTGAATTGGATTGGAATTTTTAAACGCAAGAGTTGCTGTGAACATAAAGGTTTCATGTCAAAAAATCTGAGAGAATGTTCTCTTGCCTAATGCCTCGGCTACTTAAATTACACTAAAAAGTAATCGATTAGTATTTAAAATAACTGGTTATTATAGGTTTTTAACGGTGTTTTTGGAACTGGTTCACATCACTAGGCTTTACGTGCTACAGAGCTGCATATAACTGGTTTGCATGCGGTTTATCTGGTATGTGCTTGCATACTTCAGCTTGTACAGTCGACAGCATATCAACCTTGATATGCTAGTTCTCTACTCAGTTACGATAACAGTGATTTTACAACTAAAATGTAAAGGCTGATGTGTTACCGACTATACATACCAGCGGCTGTAGAGGCTTCCGGACATCATAATTGGACTCTCTATTCTACCTGATAAGTTTAAATAAACAGATGTATGTGCAAAGGAGACACTCGTATGGAAAGTTTACATCTTTGGGGGACAGTTTTCAAGAAACAGTGGAGCTACTAATAGAAAAAATCTTTTGTAACGTAGATTTCTGCTTAAAACGGCCATTGTCTGTTTCTGTTATCGTTTAACAATGAATAATTAGATTATCCATTTAGTTTTTATTAATATATCTCTACATCCGAGACCACGGCAACTGTAACGCTTCCGAAACTTCGGGAAATAAGGTTTTACCTAGTAAATAATCGTGATTTGACCCGTTTAATATATTACTATATCTCTACATTAAAATTAATAATGTTTTCAGAATTAAGTCTTTTTATTTTAGTTCTCGTTCATTTCGAATCACAATTTGGATTTTTTTTTGCTAATATGATATTTCAAATAAACTGAAAATATACAACTATTAGTGAAAACACATGTACAATCATATGAAATGAATAAGTTCATAGTCATAAAAATACTTCGGTTTTAGCGCATTCGTAACCTAACTACTCAGTTCCGGGGCACACAAAAAAGCCTTGAGAGAGGGCGCGGAAAATTGTGTAGAATTTGCGCCTTTACCCCGTCTTTTTTGAGTAAGCTTCGTCCCGCCTCTTCAGTACATTTTGTATGATAGTGAATCGGAAAGACGAGTCTTTTCCACGCCCTCCCCCTATGTCCTTTATGTGAGCCCAAGGCCTCACAGATCCGGCTTTATTTAGCCGTTCCTCGCGTGGAAGTTTTATATCTATTACATAAATGTAACACTTACATACCTTATCCTATTTTTTTGAAAGTAAAAGTCTTCATCTACGACTGATTAGTGTCAGCAAGAGAACTGCAACAATGAAATAGAAATACAGAAATCCCACTTCAAATAACCGTGAGGCTCTTCCCATGATCCAAAAAGACTGCGTTATGGTTCAACATTATATTATTGGTCTTCAATTACTCTTTTTGTAGGAATAAGAAGTGCTTAAAATTGTCCTTAGCACGGGTTAGTGCATTTAAAAGAATATAATCATGTGGGTACAGTGATATCATTCCGATGTAAAACCTAACTGCAAAGTAGGTACTCTGGGCTGCAAGTGATGCAAATTACTTCAGCCAGATGTCGCTGCCTGTACGTAATACAGAGAGTATTGTAAATAGGTTTGAAATTTCACTGATGCCAGTGAGTCCCCCATTAGCTCAGTTGGAAGAGCGCTGGCACGGATAGCCAGAGGTCGCGGGTTCGAATCACGGCATGGGTGGAATTTTAAGCCTCTAAATAGGTTTTTAAAAAGAAGTTCTTAACTAATCTCTTATCCTGGTCCCAGACTAGGATACCTTGTGTGATGGTAACATGGCAAGGGCATCCAAATATCGATATACAGACTGACTTATACAAATGTGATACGGCCCCAGTTGGAATCTACTACTCCAGACGTGATACCGCTAGATTAAGAAGGAAGGTCAATGTATCGACTGATCCCAATGAGATAATATTGCTAATCGTTAGTGAATGAAAGCAAAAGTGTATCGTTATTTCATTCGTGTAATGAGTCCATCATGGAGTTGTCATCAAATAGTTGTGCCCAAAATTCCAAGAAAAACTTACTGAGCCTAATCGGTTATCAAATTGCAGTTTATGTCTGACGATGATGTCCTTCTTTGATTGAAGCATCGCAATCATCTTTTGTAACTTTATTTTATCACAGTTTGACAATGTCATCTAAAGCACACATCTTTTTTCTTCTTTAAAATAGATGAAAACAAAGGGTTTTGTTTTATTACCGCGACCTGCGGCTGCTTTTACAAAACAATAAGTCTGTCCTTGTTATTATGTAGAACAAAGAAAAACTACTTTTTAATATCGCCGAGCGAAATACATTTATTACTATCAAATACGGGTTACTCAACTCAATATTAGTAGATTTAAAAAAATCCTTATGTATTATTGTAAAACGTCATTGACTTACCAATTATCTGAGAAACTATCAAATCAAAACTTTTTAGAACTAAATATTTCGTAAGCACTACACATTATTAACAAAATCAAGTAATTTAATCTGAATTTGAGTCAATAATTTCAAAACTTTTTAAACGTTTAGCTAAGTTTTAGGTTAATTCTTATCGATATCTTTTTAGGCTCATAGAAAATAATCTTTAGTTAATATTGGTCAAAGAAAATTGTTCCTTCACCTTCCTATGTAAATATTCTATATTTCTTTCATTGGGATTGAGGCAAGCTTCTGTATTGGTTTATACAGCACAATTACCAACAATTTTGTACAATTTTTACCTGCCCGTCTATCAGCTATACAGTAACAAATGCAGACACATTGGAAAATCACACTTATACAGTACGTGACAAGAACTGCCTGCAAAAGCCTTCTTTTCGACTGTACTTGTCTTTATTGAGGTAATTCGTATTTGAGGCCAGTCTGGCCCAGACGTGTTTGATTGTATCCAAAACGAAACACCCAACTTGTCTCGCTTCCAAGCCGCGGATAAGGAAGTGAGTATAAGATTAACGTATCAATCAATCAACGTCGCTGCAGAGGAAAACAAATCTTCAGATAAGGACGCTGTGATATTTTGTTTTAATTGAAAGTGGAATTACTAGCAGTTTTGATTGGAACTTACTTTGAGAGGTCTGATTTGATATTTGGTAGTATATCGACATACCTGCAACGAAGTAAAAGAAAATTTAGCCAAGTTGCGCTGCATTACTTGATTGTGCTGCTAGCTGGGCAAAGTATGGAAGTATTTGGCATGAGGAAATGATTTTCCTCCAGGAAATCGGTCGGTCCCCCCATAACTCCATCCTTTCCATGGATGATTCTAGGATGGAGGTATGGGGGATTGGGGAATAGTTTTCATGCAGGAAGACGGTCGGCGCCTGTAGTGTCATGGGTATGATCATCGTTCCAAGGCATACCATGCAATTGATTTCCCTGGAGGTGCAGCGAGAGAACGCTGCTAACATCATGAAATCTTTTGGGTCGTGTGTGACTCGGAGTTTTAATTAATTTAGTTTTATATTCTGTTTTTGTAAGATTTTTCGCGTTTGTTGTGCCACTTTGTATAACGAAGCTATTTGTGAATGTTCTAATTTTGTGTTGCATTCTTTCTTTATTCTGACCTAGAATTCGAGTGAAAGACAAGTGTATACAATGACAAAGGACGAAATAAAATTTGGTTTAGTTATTTGCTGCACATTGGTAAGTGTGAAAAATTAGATTGAAGTCAATTCCATCATTCCAATTATGTGATTACGTACAGTTTACAGCACATCGATATTTATATGCGTGCACTGCATGGCTGTGTTACGGCTTACTAAACAGAACAAATGTAAAGCTGAGTTTATTTGAGTGCGTGACAGTCGATGAACGTCGACCTTAAAGCTCATAGTCCGCTAGCCTCGCCAAGTCAAAACTCGGCTGCTATACATTATCCATGAAATTGCGCCCATTAGTGACGCGCTAAGCCAAATCACACACAGAACAAATTATATGCGTTTTGGCGCATTCAACAGAGCTCAATTCTGCCTTAGAAGTCACCGAGCTTCAGCCTAATTTATAAAATATGATTTATCTCAAGCACTCCTGAGATCATGTATTTTATTCCATAAGTCTGTATTCATCTTGCAAAATGTCCACCACAGCGCAATCGGCCTTTATCGAGTGTTTCAGGGAATCGTTATTGTAAACAATTAAGTAGTAAACGCCTCGAATTGATAACCTCCTCCTTTTTTAAAGTCAAAAATAAATAGGACCGTTAATGCATGACTCTGTTTCAGTAGTCACTAAGCTTTATATGAATGTACTCTAATTAGTAAAGCTGCGTTTTCACTGTCTTAGAAGGGTCGTTCGGACAGTGACAGTGACACATCCAATGACTAAAAACTGTAGGCCACTAAGTATGGTGTACACACATCTTAGTGTACTGTGATTTTCCAGTTTAAAAGCGTTATGTTGCAAACGGTGTCTCTCAGCGGGCCGAAAATGACCAAAAATTTACTGCTACTTATGATGAATAGAAGTGGAATAAAAAAAAATTAACGTCGTACTTCGACAATATAAGTATAAAAAAAAGGAAAAGAATAGTGTCACGGCAATTGAATGAGTATGAAGTTATAGAGTGGTATGAAGCTGTGGAAGTGTGTGGTCACTTACACAGCATCATATAACTCTACAAACATCAATATTTTACTGCTACTTCACTTTTTCTTCACGAAACCCAGTAGTTCCTAATGTTGGCGCCATTTTTTTTTTGCGATTTCTTCCAAGCACCTGAGACGAGTAGAGCGCGGTCCGAGTGAAAAAAACATGGCCGTTTTCATCCCAGTGACATTTTTTTACTAAGATGGCCGGGATACACGATACTAATAACAACTTTATAGCGATAACTGCTCACTCCGTCCGAGTCTACTAAGATCGTGAAAATGCGGCTTAACGCTGCAGGAAACTTACCCCCTTGTTCATAATAGTCTGCTAACTTAAAGCATTGCTAATTCTCACTCTGTTCTCTTCTATTGACCTAAGTCAGAATGAAAAAGAACACTCATTAGCAGCTGTTTTAAGTTAGCGGACCATTATGAATAAGGGGGTTAGTAATAAAAATGTGAAGGTTGGTCAGCTGTCAACTGGACGTGCGTGTAAGAAAGATGTCTGGACTAGAAACGCATGAAATATGGCAAAAATTAAGTGCATGGTTGGGTGGGCACCAATGCAATTCGATTAATACACCTACTAACTTAACTGTGCAGTGGAAAGCCGGGAAGCTAAAATACTATCAATAACAAAAGAAGTTTGTGATGTTGTGATGATAAATCAATCAATCAACCAGTCGGTCGGTCGGTCGGTCAGTCAGTCAATCAATCCATCAAAAAGGTTTTCTTCAAAGGAGCACAGTAACAGCGACTTAATTGTTAAGTACCTCTTGTTTAATGTAATTGCATTTAAATAAAGAAAATAATAAGTACGATTCAGCGTAATCGACCAACTAGAAACGGGTATAACAAATTCGGTGTAACTAACTTCATGTACAATATATCGAAAAGAGTCAAAATTCTAAGACCGATGCGTCAAACATCTAGCCGACATTATAAAAACTGTTTACTTACATTTACTACTCGTGAGTTTACATTAGCTTACCAATTTGGTCTATGCGTCAGTCATACCTACTCGGCACTTTGTAAAAGCTGTCATCGTTTCACGTGATATAATTCTTAAAGTCGTGACTCTACATTAGCAAACAAAACTCAATAGTGTTGTCATAAAAAAACCCGTTTACCGAAAGCTAGGAATATTTCAATTACATTGTTTTTGATAACTAGTTTGTGTCATAGATAATTACATGTGATCACCAAATTAAACGTGTCTCCCATCACTGAAATACGAAAATTAAATTAAATTTTATTTGAGACTGATAATATTTAACAGAATATAATTTTATTTTTCTTTATCTTGAACTAGCGACCCGCTTCAGTTTCGGACGGAACAATTTACTAAATGTATTTTTTTCCAAAAAATCTCCTTAACGCAAAACTTACCCTGATAATTACAAAACAAAAAATAAGTCATCAAAATCGATCGAGCTGTTCTCAAGTTATGCTACGTCATAGATATTATGATAATTATGAAATATGATTTTAGTGTCGATGATTTCGTTGCTCTAAGCAATAAGGCCGCCAATTGTACTGTATCTTTATAATTGTTTTATGTTAATTTTTTCCTGGTGTACAATAAAGAATATTCTTATCTTACCTTAGTGTCAAAAGTTTTAGTGCAGTGGCAGCTGCGACAGTTCACTTACTGTGTTCACACGCGTACACTTTACACTCCACTCGCTCCTCTCAGCTCAGTAGCAGCGGACGGAATGTAAATCAGGCATAACTAAAGCAAGGCAGTCATGTGACAATTTCTACCGGAAGTAGTTGGTTATCTTTGTCACGGTGCCTGTGTTGCGTTTGTATTGGGAGACAAGGCGCGCGATCCGCGCAAGGGCACGTGGGGCCACGAAAGTGGCTTGGATATAAGAACGTAGGATCCCGTTCATTGTTTTATCTAATCTATAAACGTCCCACTGCAGGGCACAAGTCTTCTCTTAGAGAGAGAGAGAGAGAGAGAGTGGGCTTAATTACTACGCGTCATCATCATCGTCAGGCTATACTAGTCCACTGCTGGACATAGCCCTCCCCTAAGGAGCGCCACGTTGTGCTATCATAGGGGGTAATGACTACGCGTGCCCACCGCGGCTTGCACGCCTTGTCTCCAAATTTCATGCGGTGAGGTGTTTGAATACGGTGTTTGAAGATGTTTTCCTTCGTTAGCGACTGGTATTGCTACTATAAATTTACTAGTCTACAAAGTCACAAAGTCACTGACGCTATATGCCCCTACTGGGAATCAACGGAGCCTGAGCCTCTCACTTCCGAGTCCCTTGTTCTACCTACTGGGCTACGACGGTCATAACAAAATTATTTGTTGTCTTCGTCATTTGTAGGTCAGTTTTAAATTCATTGAGCACCGTAATTTGTCGGTATTAATATATCATACATGTAAATATTTGTGATTTCCAACCTTTTGCTTGAGACCAAATTCAAAGTGGTAAGAAGTGTAATATAAAGAAGTCGAAAAGAATTCTAAAGATGTGAAAAGGTGTAGTAGTGTGGTCTAGTGTAAAAAAGAGATAAAAACGTGATGGGGAGGTTCTGGCTGTACGTGCAGAGAGACGGGGGTCTAAGTAAAGGCATCTGTTGTAGACCAGTGGCGTCTGTGCTCGTATATTGTATAAAGTGCCTGTATACAACATTGTGCATTTGCTTATATTCTACGTTAAATGCTGACTCAACATAAAGTGCAACTTGTATTAAAAAGGAGGCTACTCGCCCACTACACAAGTTAGAAGATTTTGTTACACTGTGTATCTTACACACTTCTCGCTGATGAGGCAACTTGCCTACTTGCCTACTACAGAAGTATAAAGATTTTGTTATATTCTTTATTTTAATCTCTTCTCGCCATTTAATATAATCATGAACTCTCTATAAGAGTATTCTGCCTCGAGTCTATTACCGCGTGGCCACCAATTTCGTGGCTCCAACTGAACAGTATACTAATTCAGCCACGTCCTTGCTCATAACATTGCCCTGCGACGCGAAGATAGGTAGAGATGTGTTCAGACGGAATTTTCCTGTCTATCCGTCAATATTTTCACACTATGACATTTTTGACATTGAAAATTATGACTTATTATTAGGTTATTATGGCACTTATTAGCTTAGTGAGCTTAGTGGCTAGCTGGCAGAAGAAAACGAATGAAGTTTTTTTGCCGAGCCATTACCTTTTGGATTGCGAATAGAATAAATTGGCTGGTTCATATTACGTTGCAATCTCAGGAATTTTTTACAGATCTCTGACGATGGAATAAACCCTTTAATTCTCATGGTAAATGAGCAATTTTACTTTTAAGGAACTGAATGGCACTTACCCGAAACCTTGTGCGTGCGAGTGTGTGTGTGAATGACATAAAAAATGGTATCGTATGTACGTTTCTAATTTATGTATATTTTTGATGTTTAATTAGTAATGCCTCTCGCTAACAATCGTGAGTAAACCTGAATGATAGAGGTGTTCAAATACCTCAGCGTTTGAAATTGCCCTTTTTCTTTCGGAGCCTCTCCACTAACCGTGTCAGTCCGCTATGGGAGTTGGTTGTCAGCACTATATATTCCTCACTTCTCTTTTTCCAACGAAACAGAAATTCAACGCTGACCACACTAACCCATTCCGAAGCCAAGACTTCCTACTCCTGTCTTCTTAAGAAGATGTATTGTTATAGTATTTTCTAAGGTTAACACGAGCACTAGACATAATAAAAACTGTATTTACACGGATTTTACTCGTTTATTTTACATTTTTATAAATCTCCGACGTTTCGGCACTTTGTCAAGTACCGTGGTCTTGGAAGATCTTTTGAGATCACGGTACTTGAAACAGTTTTTAAGATGTATTGTTTCTAATCACTCTTTTCTGGGGTCCAATAAAGAGTTATCAATCGATTTCGTTATATATGCTGGTTGACAGACTTATCTGTGGAGTGCACTTCTCTTAACTAACTGATGTCCTATGTGACCTTTGTGTGATGCGTAGCCACCGATAACAGGTTATTTAAATTTGTATTTTTTATTGAAATCTCTTTTCATCGATTCCCTGGTCTGACTCGGGATCGACTGACACCTAAACAAAAGGTAACGATTCCCTTCAATTCTAGCCTTTGACATTATTGTTGCTCTAGGTGCCGATCAGCCAATGAACAATGTGGTTACATCACTTAATGGTACTATAAAAGTACGTGCGCAAAGCTTACTTCCAGCTAAAAGATCTTTAAGCAGTACTTAGCCGTCAACTTTTGTTCGGTGGCCACAATGATCATAGATTAACGAGTTATGTGCACGATCATTCACCATCGACTGAATGACATCACCACGAGTTTTTGAATGTTTCGACGTAAAGTCACATTTGAAACTGCTTCTAATATGTTTTTGAAAAGAACTGTTTTCACGTTCGTATTTTTATGTTCAAAAGTACCTGCACGTTTTGCCGATGACTATACTTTCCTACCTCATCTTAGTGTTAGCTTAATGAGTTAGGTAGCAAGGCAGATTAAACATATCCGCCTTCTTTGTTATGCACATTCGGAATCGTATATTTACCCGCCCATACAAAAAGGACGTGGGGCGAGGGCGTGGAAAAGACG
The DNA here is from genome assembly GCA_934045075.1 of Yponomeuta sedellus. Lineage (NCBI taxonomy): Eukaryota > Metazoa > Arthropoda > Insecta > Lepidoptera > Yponomeutidae > Yponomeuta > Yponomeuta sedellus. Next base: position 10,923,334 of record OW203727.1, on the reverse strand, counting down.
CGTCTTTGCAGTTCACTTTTATACAAAACTAGCTGGTGCCCGCAACTTCGTCTGCGCAGGATTAGTATTTCGAGTAGCTTATATTAGCGTGGCGTAGAAAAGAACTTACATTATGACATTAAAATTATCACGTAAATAAGTTTTGGGTCACATTTGAAAAATATAACAGCCTGAAAATATTGAGATGTTACGTTGCTCCATAATAACATAACAATATTGTCAACATAAGAAATACGATAACTAAGCACTGCGGAGCCCTAATCATAGGCCTATAGGTAGCTACTGCAGGATGCTCCTATAAATTATAATTAACGATTTTTTTAAACATTTCCATTAAACATTACATATGTGTAACCCGGCATCGCCATTCTGGCGTGCGATCCCGGTTTCGGCATCGCACGCCAGAATAGCTCGCAGATGGTAGATATTTTCCTACTTACTTGACACTTATCGTCATATTTTTTACAATTCACACAATACCGTGTGAATTGTAAGTTTCATTAAAATCCATTCAGTAGTTTTTACGTAAAAGCGTAACAAACAAACATTCATCTATCCATACTTACAAACTTTCGCGTTTATAATATTAGTAGGAGGGGGATCAAAAAGTAATGAGACGAAGGAGGATGAGAACGAGAGCGAACTAACGAACTCCTTGGTAAAAAAAAAATATTGGCATGCATAGCTCAGATACATATTTGTAATATTAATATAGAAAAAAATCTTCGATTCTCTTTTGTTCTGAATGTAGTAATCTGTTTAGTTTGTGTCGGAACGTGTTCTCGAAAATGGAGAAAAACGATGTGTGAGCCGTTATGATGCACCTCTGTTTAAAAAAATACCGAGCGACGCAAGAAATTCATTGCGATTTGGACGCAACATTAGGAGAATCTGCTCCGCCGTATTCCACTGTCGCAAGGTGGGCTTCTGACGTCCACCCACGTCCATTCAGTGTGCCCAGGCCTAGCAGCTGATTGTGTACCTATAAAAAACTGCACAATTAGCTGCTGGAGTACAAGACATACCTACTTCTTTGTGTATTCAACATATTACCTTCGTGTGAAGAACTGCTTTATATTACCGTTGATTCTTATCAGTTTGAATGTTTCTTAGTTGCTACTCCTCGGGTTCTCAAACTCCATGTTCGCCATTAAGAATAAAAAAAAAAGAATAAAAAAGGTTTATTGCCAAAAGTTACAACGACAAGCCTAATCTTACAGCTAAATTAAATAATAAGAAAAAATACATATATAGGGTTTAATCAGTTTAACTCAGCAAGACATAATTATAACCTTATGTTTCATTTTGGCAATAGGAGCGCGCTCAGCTTTGTCGCTAGATTTTGAAATAAAAACTAGCGGCGCTGGTTTTCAACGTGTCCTTTTTTGCATTGATTGTTTAGTTCTAGAAATAAAAGCGTAGAAGGCGCGTAAAACTTAAAGTTAATAAGCCTCTATATTAAACAATCTATATTTCTGCGTGGTGTTATTTCTATTATATGTATTTAAGTTATGTGTGCTTATATATGTTGTGTGTGTGTGTGTGTGTGTGTGTGTGTGTGTGTGTGTGTGTGTGTGTGTGTGAGAGAGTGTAATTTATACCTTTCAGAAAATATATTAAGAGTACATATAAAATAATGTGTTAAGAGTATTGCATACCATATAGGTAGACAGCAAATAATCGACATAAATTGTAGTTAGAGATTGACACACATATTCTGTTCTATGGGGTCAGTAGAATGAGGGTTAGGCAGGTCAGCAGCAACAGTCTTTTGTTTATTACGGCATTTTACTTGGTATTTAGCATTCTCAATCTGTTTTGCTAGAAGTAGTTTTTTTAATTTAAATTTAAATGAGATACATGATATATTGGCCTGAATAGGTGGTGGAAGGTCGTTCCATATTTTTGATGCTGCAAACCTGAAACCTGCCCTAAAATTTGCTGTTTTGTGTGTGGGTATCGACATCCTTACTTGGTCCTTACTTCGTGTATATCTATTATGTGTACTTCCGAGCCATTTAAACTTTTGAAATAGATATTCCGGACGCTGGGTATGGACTATCTTGTGGACCATTGATGCAAGATGAAGTTCTCTACGACCCTCCATTTTCAATATATTTCTTTCATTCAGAAATGGGGTTATATGTGATCGTTTTGGTATCCCGAAACAGAACCGTGCACATGCATTCTGTACCCTCTGTATGGCACGACTGGTTTTACCGAAAATTCTGGGACCGTAGACAGTATCGCAATAGTTGAAGATAGATAGGACTAGTGCTTCACAGAGAGTTACCCGCACTTCTTCTGTTAGAAAGTCACGAATTTCATATAAGACCTTCAGTCGAAAAAAAGCTGTTCTTATTTTCAGGTTAACATGTTCTTGAAATCGAAGCTCACTGTCTAAAAGCAAACCCAAATTTTTGGTTGTTACCACCCGCTCTACACTTATATTATTAACGTTTATATTTGGCGATTTTTCAATTATTTGTTCACATTGACGTTTTGTTCCTAAAACCATGTATTTTGATTTTGTAGGGTTTAGTAAAAGAGCGTTTCTTTGAGTCCAACGAAAAATCTCTTTAAGATCCTCGTTAATTTCCTTTACAGCATCGTCAGTGTTTTGGTGTTGGAAAGATTTATACAACTGAGTATCATCTGCATATAAATGTACTCTACAGTGCTTCAGATTAGCCACCAAGTCTGAGGTATACAAAATAAATAGGAGCGGGCTCAAAATTGAACCTTGTGGACAACCTCGCGGAATGACCTTCAAAACAGACTGATTTATATTTCCCTCTTCATCTTTAGTAACGACATATTGTTGCCTGTTTGTAAAAAAAGAATTAAACCATTTACAAGCTGATGGAGAGACTCCGTAATAGGACATTTTCGCTAGAAGGAGGTCTGGGCTAATGCAGTCAAATGCTCGCGAGAAGTCTAGTAAAACCAAAATGGTACCTTTTCCCACATCTGCTGCCGTTAAAATGTCATCGGTTACATTGGCAAGAGCTGTTGCAGTGCCGTGTTGACCACGGAACCCGGATTGAATAGCGGGCAGAATTGATTCACATTCAAGATATTTTGTTAGTTGTGAAGTCACTACTCTCTCGATAATTTTTGATAGGACTGGCAAAATACTTATTGCGCGTAAGTCCTTGTAATCATCAATAGTAGAGCTTTTAGGCAAGGGTTTTACTCTCGCAATTTTCCAGGAATCTGGGAAGCAACATTCCATAATAGATTTGTTTACCATATTTGTTATAATTGGCAATGTTTTTGATAGAGTCATATCTATCATTTTTTTGGATATTGCCTCGTACCCGGCGGCGTTTGTACCTATTGCTTTGATGATTTTAAGGATTTCCTGTTCTGTGCAAGTTTGTATTTCAAATGTATTTGTGCCATGTCTATTCTGTCTATAATAACTTATCATTGTGTAATCAATATCCGGATCACCGGGTATGTCTAGAAAGAAATCATTAATTTTTTCCGGGTCATTTAAATGCTGAGGAATACGTGGGAGACTTTTGTTTCCTAAAATTGACGTCTGTTTAATATAATTCCACATTTTTTTTGGTGAGTTTTTATTATTATTGACGTAATGAGTGAAGAACGCAATTTTTTCCCGTCGCAAGGCACTAAGAACTAGATTTTTAAGATCTTTGTAGTATCTCAAATGAGAAGCATTTTTTGTTGATCGAACTAAGGCTTTATCTCTAAGGCTCATCATTTCTTTAATAGTCTGCGTTATCCAGGGGCAAGGGTTATCTACTATTTTTATTTTACGTAACGGAGCGTGGTCGTTGTATAACAAGGAGATATACAGATTGAAAGTATCAATCATATCATTTATATTACTTTTAGAACCTATATCGTTCCACGGGATTAAATTAAGATCCATAGAAAAATCTTCTTCGTCCACTTTATGTAGAGACCGGGTCCATGCAAATGATGGCGTATTTTTTTGTTTTTTTAACTTAAATTCTCCTAAGACAAACCCGTGATCACTTAAAACTGGGTTGTGATGAACAGATATTGATTGGCATAGCTCTGGACTATCGGTAATTATGAGATCTAGAAGTGATGCAGAGTTATTGTCTATACGAGTCGGTTCTCGCACTAACTGGTAGAGTTGTTGCTGTTCAAAAAATGCAAGCATTTCTGGCGCCGCGCCTTTGTCTGGCTGAAGTAAATCCACATTAAAATCTGTGAGTATGAATATATGATTACATTTGCCAAAGACACTCACCGACTCACTTAGTGCATCTATAGCTGCACCGGGACTCAGTCCTGTCCCCGGGCGGTACGCTGTACCGACGGCCACGCGCTGTCCCCCCGGTAGAGACAGCTCCAGCCACATCTGTTCCAGAGCGGAAGGGGGGTGTTGCTTTTTTCGGACGCGTAGTTCTCGTCGGACATAGAAGCCCACACCACCCCCTCTCCTATCTCGGGGTCTCGGAGTATTTTTTAAGACATAGCCGGGTATGGTAGGAGCGTATTTGTCTTGCCCTTCTTTGGTCCACGTCTCGTTTAGAGCCAGTAAATCAGGTTTATACTTTTCAATTGCTGCGTAGAGTTCGTCACGTCCTGTGTTAAGCGATCTAATATTTAAAAAGGCCAGTTTTAGATTTGTTGTTTTCTTTCTATTACTCATGATGAGCGTTCGTATTATGTAGGTATGTATGATATAGATAAATTAAAAACGAATTAATGAACTTTGCAAGAATAGTTCTCAAAAGCATTAACAGCATTAGGTGACTATTTAAATAATTAATGATAATATAATATAATAATATTGCGTTGTTGTGTGTATGATAGTGCCGTCTTGTGTGAAATAATGTTGGTCTGAAAAGCATTAGGTGACTATTTAAATAATTATTGATAATATAATATAGTATTGCGGTGTTGTGTGTATGATAGTGACGTCCTGTGTGAAATATTGTATTAAATCCATTTAACCACCTTATATTATATGGCATATTTACATGTGCGTATATTTTATTACATTGATGTAGAATCACTAGTATTACGATGAAAGGTTTTTTCATGCAACCACACTTGAGAGGCAAAAGTAACAGAATAGTGTGATGAATCAGAGTAGCAGAACATAACAGTATTATAATATAGCAGCTAGGACTTATATATTTCAATAACATGACAGACAGTCAGAGAAACTGACTAAGATCGTCTTCCTGACGGATTTTAAAAATTTTGCTTGTATCTGTAGCTCGCATTTGTACTGTATTATTTTTTATCCAAACATGCTTGAAATCTTTACTTTTCCCTACTTCACGCGCTTTTGAGAAAAGCATTTTATTTTTCAGTGTATGGTGCTCATTTATGTAAAAGCGTCGAGTCGGTTGTGGTATAGATAGCTGCTCTGTACTGAGCTCGCGCCGGATGCGTGCGCCTGCGAGGATGTCGTCGCGCATGCGTCTTGTTGACAGCTGTACTACAATATTCCTGGGGCGGCCGCCCCGCTGCACCCCTGGAGCTGACCGGTGGGCGCTACGAATACTCTCTTCAGGAACTTTAACGCCGATTAGGCTGCCGATATTTCGTATCAACCCGACTAGGTCCTCTCCATTCGTTTCAGGGATATTTTGGATTTCAATATTGAATTGTCTGGAATTTTGATCCAAAATGTCAAAATTTCTTTCCATCTGCGTTAATTCTTTTTTTAGCCTGTCATTCTCATCTTGTAGATCATCAAAGCATTGAACCTTGGCTTCCAGGACCTCCAAGCGATTTTCCCATTTTTCTAGTTGATCCGTTAGCTTTTGCATGTCTTTCCGTACAGGCTGCAATATTTCTGATAAATGGCTTTTCCATTCTTCTCTGAGCGAGCACTTAACTTCACTTAACTTCAGTGTAACCGACTTCAACCTACACTCACTATACAATGGATCCTTTTACTGAGCTTGGCAAGAAACTCGAGGACATTGCAGCTGTGTTCCAGACCCGGATGCTTCACTTCGAACAGGCGCAGACCTCTGCCCAGTCATCACCTGCCACCTCCGGTGCTCCACCCAGTGTCCAGTTGCTCTCAGAGGACTACTTAATGTTTAAGGAATTTGTCACCGAAACTCTCACTGCTATTAAGCAACAACTGGATGTCCTAAGGTCAGTGCAAGATCGCCAAGAGACCTATTCCCGAAGAAAGACTTTACTTTTTCATGGTCTGTCTGAAGATAGCGAGGAAGACTTGGTGAAAAAAGTCCTTGGAGTATTGAACGAGCATATGCTAAATAAAGCTGAACCATCCATTCTGGAGGCTTGTCACAGGCTCGGGTTGAAGCAATCTGGTAAAAACCGCCCTATTCTTGTGCGATTCAATACATTCAGCACTAGATTTAAAGTTTGGAGTGGCAAGGCGTCATTCAAGGGCTCCAAAGTGTCGGTCTCAGAGTTCCTAACTAAACAAAGGCATGAAGCATTCACTGCAGGCCGTAACCATTTTGGCATGGCTCGCTGTTGGTCCATGGACGGTATAGTAATGGTTCTTTGCCCAGACGGGAGTCGCCATAAGATAGTCTCCATGGCTGAACTGCAGAAACTTATTGGCAAATTCCCTCTCGCCACTGTTGCTGAAGCTCAGAAGAAAGAGAAGACCGCCACCAAGGAAAAACCCGCTCCTAGACTTCAACGTGTGACCAGAAAGAAGTAATAGTCTTGGCTTTCCAGTTTATGAGTCTGTATCCAGTTCAGGTAGTTTTTAAATAACTTTTTTTTTATTATTTTCCGGTTCATTCAAACTGGGTTTTGCAATTTTTGTTTCTTATGTCATTTTGACAAGTGTCGCAGAGCACAAATCACAGAGTGTCATTGTGTTTTAGTTGGTTCTTATTCTGAGTGTTTTTGTCTGCGTTCACAGGTTACTTTTATTTTACTACACCAGTTGCGTTCTGAAACCAATCTCGTTTCGAACAAAATAATAGTGATTCTAGTTTTTATTTCTTTTTTATATTGAATAATGTCAGCCAGCCAGCCGGAAAACGTGTTTAATTTTTATTTTTTCTCATCTTATTATTATTTTACTGTATAATTATTTTACTATAGGTATATATATATAGGTATATACAAATATTTTTTTGATTTATTATTATTATTATTTTAAATGTCAGATAATATTCCTCTAGATATTGACTTCTTCTCCTGCTCTTCCTCAGATGACTTTGGCAGTGCGCTCAGCAGTGATGGCTCGTTTTTGACAGATGCTGCCCCGCTTGACACCAAGTTGCGGGGTATCTTTCCGACCAAATCCCCTGACTTGAATCTAGTGCATATAAATGCTCAAAGCATTCATGCACATTATACCGATTTCCTCACGTCATTCAATAATCAGGATATTGACGCGATCTTTGTGTCTGAATCTTGGCTGAGTCCATCACTTCCTTCAACACTTTATCCACTTCATGGGTTCAATGTGTTTAGGAATGATAGAACTGGCACTTCGGGCGGCGGAGTCTGTCTGTATCTACGCAGTAAAATACCGTGTAAAGTATTGTGTCAGAGTGTTTGCCCTGTACCATATAAAAGCTGTTTAGAGTATATTTTTCTTGAAATTACCTTACATCATTCTAAAATACTACTTGGAGTAGTTTACAGCCCTTCTTCTAATGTAAATTACTTTGACGAGTTTGAATCAATCTTAACCAACTTCAGACCACTCTACGACCAAATTATAGTCATGGGCGATTTCAATACGTGCCTGTCATCAGGCGATCGCCGCTGTATAACACTGAAATCTATACTATCCTCTCTTGACTTACACATTCTCCCGCTTTCTGCGACACATCATCCCCCTAATAGCGCGCCTACTCTACTAGATTTAATCATAGTGTCCAAACCTAGACTCGTAAATTCACATGGACAAACTACTGCCCCTTTCTCGTACCATGACTTAATTCACCTGTCTTATAAATGTCGTCCACCGAAGCGCCGTAGTAGGGTGATCTTGCAACGGAATTTTAAGGACATAGATCTAGATAGCCTCAAAAAAGATTTGGGGAGCCTCGACTGGTCTGTTATTTTTAACGCTGAGACCATAGATAAAAAGGTTGAGCTATTTGTTTCATCTCTCACAACTATTTACAATGTACATGCTCCCTTTAGACAAATCAGGGTCAAGCATTTCCCTGCTCCGTGGCTTACCCCAGAAATAAAAAACTTGATGGCCAAACGTGACCGTGCTAAGCAACGATATAAAATGTATCACACCGAGGACTACAAAAACACTTACAAGTCTCTCCGCAACCGTTGTAATCGGTTATGCAGGGATGCAAAGCGGCAACACATCCATTCCTCAATCGAACAACTCTCTCCGCCGCAGGTGTGGAAGTTTTTGAGGACTTTGGGTGTCGGGAAGTCTTCTGAACCACTGCCACACAATATTGACATTGACGCACTGAATAACCATTTTTCTACTCCTCCTGTTCTACTTGACTTTCAGACTAAAACTACATCTCTCACTAGACTAGCACAGAAAGACTTGCCTAACTGCGACGCATTTGTTTTCCATGACATAACTGAAGGTAGTGTTAAAAAAAGGTTACTTTCGATAAGTACTAAAGCTGTGGGCTGTGATGGTCTTAGTCGGGACATGCTTCTTATGGTATTAGATGACATAGTTCCTGTTGTCACTCACATTTGCAATTTTTCTCTCTCCAGTAAAGTATTTCCTACTGCCTGGAAAAGGGCCCAAGTTATACCACTCCCTAAAACTCCTAACCCAGTCTCCTTTTCGCAATTTCGGCCTATTTCAATTCTACCTATCCTGTCCAAAATTATTGAGCACGAGGTGCAAACTCAACTCTATTCCTTTCTCCACAAAAACGACCTCCTAAGTCCTTTTCAGTCTGGATTCCGTCCTTTCCACAGCACTACTACTGCCCTACTGAAAGTAACAGATGATGTTCGATGGGCCATGGATAACAAACAATTGACTTTACTTACTCTACTTGACTTCAGCAGTGCGTTCAACTCCGTTGACTTTGACATCCTTCTCGGTATCCTTCGTTCTCGCAACATCTCCGCACCTGCGGTGGAGTGGTTTGGGTCTTATCTTCGGGGTCGAGAGCAAAGTGTACAGGTCAATGAGGTATCCTCGGATTGGTGTCAATTAAGGACGGGCGTGCCTCAGGGTGGTGTACTCTCGCCTCTGCTCTTCGCTATTTTTATTAATGAAATAACTAATTCCCTCCTTTCTAAATTTCATCTTTATGCTGACGACCTTCAGCTATACGTGCATTTTGATGCTGGGTCAGATCCTGACAACCCGGGAGCCAAACTTAATAATGCCGTCAAGGCGTTTGCTTCCATGAACGATGACCTGTGGGCTATTCGGGGATGGGCCCAAGATTTCGGTCTGCTGGTCAACCCACTGAAGTCACAGGCCATCGTTATTGGCAGTAAACGGTTGCGCGATGGCTTACCTCTCTCAAGTCTGCCGGCTTTGATATATAACCACGTCCCAATCCAATTTAGTGATAAGGTTAAAAACCTCGGGCTCATCATGGACTGTAATCTCTCTTGGCAGGCTCAGGTCAATGACATTAGTAGACGCATGCACTTTTCGTTTCATTCCCTCAAACGGCTTCAAAACTTTTTGCCTTTCAAAACGAAAGTGACGCTTGCCCAGGCGCTGCTACTGCCACTGCTTGATTACGCTGATGTCTGTTTCATGGATGCAACCGAGGTTCTCGTCAACAAGCTTGAGCGTCTCCAAAATCTGGCCATTCGGTATGTTTACGGTCTAAAAAAGTACGACCATGTGTCTGAATACCGTCGCCTATTAAAGTGGCTTCCAATCAGAATGCGCCGCAACTTGCATATGTTGACTCTCCTTTACAACATCCTTAGAAACCCTAGTGCGCCCGTGTACCTTCGGGAGAGATTTTCACTGTTGCCGCGGACCAGACCACAGCGAGCGTGTGATCTTAGAGCATTGCAAGTCCCAGTCTGCAACACTGAGTTCTACTCCACCTCATTCTCTGTGCGTGCTGCTCATCACTGGAACTCATTGCCGAGGGAAATCCGAGACAGTCCGTCTGTGTCACAGTTCCGTGCAAAACTGAAAGAGCACTTCCTTTCCAATGTATAATACTTTTATTTATGTATTTTTTGTTTAAGTATGTTTATTTTTCTCTAAATATGTATGTCTAGAATTATGGATATGTATTTTATATACTATTTAAGTAGTTATAATTATGTACAATGTGTGTATATTAGTAAGTATCTATTGATAGCTATCTATAGTAACAATTTTATCTATTAATAGGTGATTTTAGATTTAATTTTTCTTGTTTAGCTATATTTGCCATCTCCCGCTCTCTGTTTTTTGGTCAGAATCTTTCTTAGGCTGGCTGGAAGAAATTTCTTTTGAAATAAGTCCGCCTTTGTACATCAACACTTACCTGTTATTTAAGTTATTTTTCTGTTTCTTAATTTTTGTGCAATAAAGCGTAACAAACAAAGCACAGTTTGTTTTCAAAGTATTGAATGAGAGCTTGTGTATCCAAATTTACCATAGATGTTGGCAAATCGGTCACTTCAGGGCTTCTCAGATTTTTCAGGACAAATGAAGGGGTGGAGACCAAGGTCAGTACATCAGATATTTCGGAATCATTTTTATTTTCCGCAGTGATGGTGGGTGTTTGCGCCATCGAAGGGCTGTTTTTTTTGGACTTGCAAGTTTGGCATTTCCATTTAAGTTTATTCATAGGCAAAATTTTACAAAATTCTGCCTCTGTTATTCCTCCACAAGCAAAATGGAGAGCATGTTGACATCCGTTACATTTAATTATGTTTTTCGCAGTCGTGGGGAGCGAACATGAAAAACAAGCAGTGTTGTTTCCACTCATCTCGTCAGATTTTATGTAATTAAAAGGTGGTAGCGCCCTCCAACGGCACCTCAAGGCCACTCTTGCGCAGGTAACAGTGGTTGGCCGGTATCCAACAATGTTGTTCGTAACGTTAACGATAGATGGCGCTAGCATTAATTCCAATAAATAAACTGTCTTCAGTTTTCAGTTTCTTTCATTCAGATAGCACCACTATGTTAAGTAGTACACTTTCACAACTTTCACAGGTTCAATTGTCTCTTATATATAGAACTAACACTGTTTGCACTATTTTAATTATTCGGTGGGTAGGATGCCGATGTTACGACCGATTCAGATTTTATGCGAATTTTTAAAATATCCCATAAAAATCAGAGATAACACTTCCCGAGAGTCTTCACTTTGCACTTTACACTATAAGAGTACTGTAGACTTCGATAAAAAACTTACTATGGGGAGAATTAAATTTTGTTCTTAGCACCAGAAATAATGAACTTTTCGATTCGAGCGCCCTCTAGCGAAAAAAAGGAGTGGCGCTTTTGTTTTCTTTTCATAGGAAATTAAATTAAACTTACTTTACAATTTGCTTTTGTGTGTAACATAACATTACCTAACATTTACATACTGGCACATACATTGCTTCTGGCCCCACACTAGGATACCCTATGTCGTGAGTACCCAAACAACGTCATCACAAAATGTTTTTTTTGTCCCCAGCTGGGGATCTAACTTGGGACCTGTCGCGTGGTAGGCAGAGAGGCCGTAATTGTCTTGATACTCTTATTTCCACTGAGGCGCCCGCCGCCGCGGTGATAAAAAAATCACAAACTGAAAAGTTTGGGAACCCCTGCCCTGATTCAGTCACGTTCAGGGCAAATTTTAAAATGTATTTATCAGCTACTTAGACACATGCAACAATAACTGATATTATTTTTCAGTACAGTTCCATAACGGCTCTAGAAATCAAGCTTCTAGACTATTTCATAAGCAATAACTACGAAGGTACATACAGTCGACAGGTTATTAACTTTATTTCCGGTGCAAAGTAGGCCGTAACATTTGATTAATATCGACGACCTCGGTAGCGCGACTGCCGAAATGCAAGAGGTCCCGGGTTCGAATCCAGTCTGGAGACAAAAAAAGCCCAGGTTTTGGATGTTTCATGTTTGTGATGTCGTTGTTTCTGGTTCCCACGACACAGGTTATCCTAGTGTGGGGCCAGAAGCAATGTATGTGCTTATATGAAAATGTTATGTTATATTTGAGTCCAGTGCACACGTAAACGTCGGGGTCGAATGTACTGGAATTTAAATTCTGCATATCAATCGTGTCTCACGACTTCACATAAGTACAAAGTGTATCGTTATCGATAATTCGCAATGTAAATGTTTTGACGAATATTTAAATGTTAAAATCATGTTCAGCCGATTTGCAATTCTTCACAAATCATACATTTCCTTGTTGTTGGTTAGTTGCTAACAGATATTTAATTTTGTTTACTTTGTTCCAGGTAGTTATCACATTCAATCTTCACCTCAGAAGGGTAGATAGTCTTCGACATGTTCACACATTTGTAAGTACTTACCCCCCTTATATGATAAGATAAGATAAGAATATTCATTATTGTACACCAGAAAAAGACAAACAAAAAATAATTACAAAGATACAGTACAATTGGCGGCCTTATTGCTTAGAGGAGATGGAGAGTTGCTGAAGGAAAGTGAGACGGGTAGTTGGTGCAAATACCAGAGACCAGTTCAAACGGGCCATTCTTGGTCTTTTGGACTCAAATCGCACAAATACATAACGTCCTTCCACCATGTCATCTCTCTCTCTCTATTTGTTTCATATTATAATGCGTTTTTTTTTTATAGTTCTTAATAGTGTCAGAACATAATTATGCATTTTTGCTATTATGGTTCAAGTAGGTGTTACATTATAATTTACGCATGCTGTGGACACCTATAATTAAGGTAGCATTAATTTATATCCTTGGTGCATGTGATTAATACGATGTTTTAATGTATACCTTGTTGGTGACCCTAAATAAAATTAAAAAAAAAAAATATATGAATATTGATATACGTACTTATACTTAAAAATAACATACTTACATAAACCATAACATATAATACATAAAGCAATTTATTATAAACATACACAAAGTACAATTTGACCAAACTATGATCCCCAACCCGCATGCCCAGCGTGGGGATTATGGGCATTACCCCCTAATGATGGCACATCCTTGCGCTATGGCGCTCATTAGGGGAGGGCTATGTCCAGCAGTGGACTGATATAGCCTGAAGAAGAAGAAGAAGATACACAAAGTATGATTTATCTTAAAAACCTATTAAGAGGCCAAAAATTCCACCCATGCCGGGATTCGAACCCGCGACCTCTGGCTATTCGTGCCAGAGGTCGCGGGTTCGAATTCCGGCATGGGTGGAATTTTTGGCCTCTAAATAGGTTTTTTTTTAAATTGTCCTTAGCACGGGTTAGTGCATTGAAAATAAAAATAGTATAATGATTTATCTTGTTCATACATTTGTAAGTACTTTCATTATATTTCTTTTTTATGTAGCCAATAAACGTCCCACAGCAGGACAATGGCCTTCTATCAGAGAGAGAGTATGGGTTTAATTACCACGCGTGCCCACCGCAGATTTACAATCTCAAGCGCTGAGGTATGTGAACACCTCTGACACTCAGGTTTCCTCACGATATTTTCCTTCAACGAGTGGTATTGCTAAGATAATATCACAAATGTACGTAACATAAGAATACAAAGTCACTGGCACATGTCTGGATTTGAACCCGCATATTCCGGATTGTATACCCCTGAAATTAATGTACGAGTATATATGTACGAGTTAAGGAGGGTGCAGTCCGAAGTTGAAACTAAAGTTCGATCGGCGTTCGGCTGCACAGAACATTATGTACCTAATCGAAAATATGTTGGAACTGTAAGTTGGGCTAGAACTCATGATCTGAGGGCTAGAATAATGCGACATCTAATCGACTTTAATGTAGTAATAATTGAAATATTATCTTCTCAAATACATTCCCTATACAGGTGTAAATCGGCACGGATAGCCAGAGGTCGCGGGTTCGAGTCCCGGCATGGGTGGAATTTCGAGCCTCTAAATAGGTTTTTAAAAAATGTGTAAATCCCCATATAGATCTGAAAATGAAGTGTTCTAATAACATAACAATATTTATTTGTTTTCAAGTAAATAACACTTTTATTACATGTAAGTAGGCTCAAAGCTACATTTAATTGTATCTATAGCTAAAAACACAATATATATTTAGCTTCGTCTATACTCCAATAAATAAGTATGTTGATACTTAGCACGGGTTAGTGCATTAAAAATAAAAACAGTATAAGTATGTTGATACGTTAAACAAAATATTGTAAATTACATTTAAATTTAACATTAAAGGCCACTCGCAGGCTGGCAACACTGTGCCCCTAAGCAAGCATGTAGGACGATATATGTGGCCTACTTTCAAGTTCAGAATGCTGTTGGATTACGACTGAGGACCAGTATCTGAAATGAGAATCACTAACTAAATACTCAAGTAACCTTCTGTCACGCTTTTTTCTCAGAAATTTCAAGAGACAGCACTACAGTTAACTATTGACATGCAAAATTCTCAATTCAGAATCTGGCCCTCAGACAAATTTGAATAGCAAATAAATTATCAGCTCTTACTTAAACCATTATCATCTCAATCAGTCGGTCAGTCCACTGCTGCACAAAGGCCTCTCGCAAGAGATGCCACTGAGCCCGATCTTTGGCTCTTCTATTCCATACAGCTGTTGCTGTCTGTGGCATTAAAATTATTCCTGTAGGGGGCCGCCGTACATTTGTCCAAATGGACTACGTCTGCGTGTATAATTGTATATCCATTTTTGTAATGTCCTCTCCTGGTTACCATAGCATAGGCTAACCTAGTTTGGAAGCAGGATAAGTGACCGTGCTGTAGGAGTGCCTAATTATTACTGTATAGAACAGTTTTATTTATTCCGCGCTTTCAAAGTTTTCCTTCGAAAAAACTGTTCGTATTAACGAATTCCATTTTCCCCCGTTATCAGATGTAAATTAGTTTTGTTGTAGTTATTCTATGCAAACGAAAACGCGTGTAAAAGCTTGTGTCTAACATTCTAACGCCTGTCACAGAGGCAATAGCAATAAGTTATTACCCGCCTACACCTGCCTTCTTAGTTACTTGTAAAAAATATATACATATCTATAAACATTTCTTGACCGATAGTTTAATTAAAACGAGCTCTATCTAAAGATTTCCAGTAACTAGTATTCATAAAAAACTAATCCTTTGATTATATACTCTTTAATGCACTAACCCGTGCTAAGGACCTAATCTTTTGATTTTCCACGTTCCAGGCACGTTATAATGCTGTCATATAATGGCAGTCGTTAAGCCATGTCAGAGGCCTTATGGGCGGCTTGATAACGTCTGACAGTACCTAAGGCCCGCCACTGTCTTACAATCCTCCACCAACCCGGACTTGGCCCCCATAGTGGAGTATGGCCTAACCTTCCTGCGATGCAGGAAGAGACCTGTGCCCCAGCAGTGGGGATATACAAGGGCCGATAACGAATCCTTTGATTCCCCAATATGCAGTGGGCACGCCTGGTGACTAAGCCCATACACTCTTTTCGAGACAAGCCCTGCAATGGGACGTATAACTATATAGGCTTCATTAATGCAATTTAATCCTCTGAAACATTACTTAGCTATTTAATAAGTAACACAATTCTTACATTTTATGGCGTTGCGTTTTTGGGCATATTTAACTATTAAGCGTGCGCACAATGATTGTGAACAAAATAAAACAGAAAAAAGTACGAGTCTATGTGTACCTGTAGCTTAAGAAGCAGCAGTTATGGATTTGTCTATTTTTTATAAACATAAAAGACATTTAATTTTTTAGCTTAGCATGCAAAGGTAGAGTTAAGAACTGTTTGTAATTTGGAAACATATTGTGGTCCCATATCACCCGCTAAAATAATCCTTAGTTACCCGTAGTCTTCAAGGCGCTAGGGGATGCTAACTATCGCCACGAATGGAATATAAATCATAACTTGTTTTATACTACGTTTACTTTTTTCATAAGGTAAATCTTCATCAAAAATCTTAATCACTATGGCACCTGATTATAAAACCTACTGTCTGGAACCTAGGGTCAACAACCCAGGACTTTAGTACATTTCCGCCAAAACGGCCGTTTTAGCGGAAATCGATTAAAGTCCTAGAATGTTGATACTACATTCTAGGCTGAATGTTTAAAAAAAAAATTATCACAGATATTGAGATTTTTGACGTTTACTTTTTGAAAAAACGTATAATAAACCATATATGATTTTTATTCCATTGCATTGGGCACCCCAATGCGCCTTAACAAATTTTCCAAGCGCTCGCCCGTGCGTCATGTGATCCATGAAATGAACGAAAAAACCATATATGATTTTTATTCCATTGCATTGGGCACCCCAATGCGCCTTAACAATTTTTCCAAGCGCTCGCCCGTGCGTCATGTGATCCATGAAATGCGTTCGTAAAATCGACGCCTCGAAAGTGTCTACTCAGATACCGTGACCAGACGCAGTCGAAGCCTGAAAATCTGAGGGCTCATCACGTCGCCGCGTCGCAGCCGACGAGATGTTAGCCACGAAGCCTTCGGAGCGGCAAACTCGATCGGAACGAAAATGTAATTAGCGTCGTAAACAATGGCTGGACCGGTGTCGCGATACGGCGCGATAGTCGGCGGCATTCGCGCGCCGACGCCCGCTGCCACCGCACGTGCTGCAGGTACCACGGCGGAAGCTCCTCGCATTCGTTTTGTGCTCCCTTATCGTAATAATCCTTTTTATTCCTCGTGAAGTCGCGACGTTGCTTTGTTCCTCTTGCGCATGAAATTCTTGACGCGCTGTGCTCAAGTGTGATCATGATCAGTGACCACGGCCGCGCTCTTGACATTGCCCGCTGCCCACCACCTCCTAGGTCCGACCTTACCCACCCCTTCCACAGTGCCTCCAAAGTTTATCGTGGCCCGATCACCCACACGCATGTTTGGTGATAAAGTGCTCATTTAACGCTACCGGCAATTATCGTGCGAATGAATATTCAAGAGTTACACTGAATATATCCGGAAAACAGGTGTGGTTATCAGCGGCGATTGTTCTAGGATCATTGTTATGGAGATCTGTGGTCGAGATGGCGAGTCCTCGATCGCTGTGGCTGTAAACAGTGCAGAATGAGCTCACTTCACTGAACCTAAGGACTCAATTAGCCTGTCATGTTAATGTGCCACTAGAGGAAAAAAATATATTGCGGAACTAATAAGACTACGTACTTAGATGTCATGGTGTCTGAATACTAATTGTTGAGGCTTCAGGATACTTATTGCAATGTCAATCGGATGTATTTTGCCGCATCGAAGGGCAGATGCGCGCGCGCCGGCGAAATTTTCCCGCAAGTCACGTGCGTGAAAACTCCCGCGCGCTCTGATACTCTACATTCGTCATACATACGCAAGGCACAATAATTGCCATACAATTAGTTTTAGAGAAAAAACATAATTTTTGCTTTTTAACTATTTCATGGTACTTTGTAAGTAAACAACATCTTAGCCGTTCGTTATGTCATCAGCTCTTCGGTGCCTGCTATCACACAAATACTACAAACTAATGCTTACAATCAGAAGGCAATTAATTTAGAGTTAAAATCGTGCGTCACTTATTTGTTTACCGGCTTGGAGACACATGACAAAATCCCGCCACGGCACATCTTCAGAATCTCAAGATAAGTTCCACTTGTCATAAAGCGTTTACCTCTGTTTTCGCACTTAACCTAACAATGTTTAGGTGACAATGTGAAACAGCTCTATTATATTTACCCCTCCCCTAGTTACAAAGAGATTTGTTTCGTGATTTTCCTCTTTGTTGCTTCAATAACAGAGACGAAGTAATATCGTCGTGTGATTCTTCTTTCCGCTTATTCTTTATTTAGTTAAGTTCAGATGTACAGACAAAGATTTATCACGTTCTGTTCCTGGTTTGGTATATCTTAATTGATAATTAACAATGTTCCAACAGAGATTTTAGAACAAGCGCCATAAAAAAAATTCAACCCAATAATCTCAATATTTTTTTCAAGATACTTCAAGATTTATAAAAATCTTTGAACGCTATCGACGAAAAAATCAAGCAACAACAAATAGTCCAATCGGAAGAGGAAACCGACCTTGCACTTGAAAAAGAAAACAAAACAACGTCGCTACGTCACGACCTTAAAGATAACTTGAACAACATTAAAAAAAAACTAAAAAAACGTTGAAAAGTGATAAAATTGCTGTGGAACAATAAAATACACGTGTGGAAATTCAACATGTTCTGTGATGTGGCATCTGTATTGCACTAGTGACGGTCATTTTGGTGTGCATTGAATTTGGAACACTGGAGGACGACACGAATGAAGTGTCAGTGCAGGTGGAGCTGACAACCGATGTCATCCCAATCGAATTTGGTAAGTAGGTAAAACTGCAATAAAGCACGTAATTCCAAGGAATTAAGTGGCATTAATGGTGAAACCAGGCAAGCTCGGCTGTGACTACGTCCTTCCCATTACCACAGACTATTTAAGCTGCCTATGAGTAGTGTTTTAAGGAATCGTGTTTTAATAGTTAGTCTTTTATAAAATGTAAGGGCTGCCATTACTTTGAACCTATCAATCTAGTTGCAAGTATTGTTCATGCCTAGTTATATATTTATCGGGTCTAATCGTGATAGGTAAAGCTAATTACCTTAATTCCTGACGTAGGTATCGAGTACGATTCAGTTGCCGTGGTCACGGTTAGACTTCGTGGTTACTGCAGTAAATTACTGTAGAGAAGAAGAAAATACGAAGAAATATTTGTTATAAATAAATAATTTCATAGAATAGGACGAAGCCCTTGTTCCCATACGAATTGTGGGTAGAACTATTTATCCTCGATTCAGTTGTAGTTTTCGCAGCGGTCAGATACACAACACTCACTACAGTCTGTTTATTCTTACCTGTCCAATTTAGTAAACAAGATTCTACCCTTAAACTGTGACTTTTTAGTCCAAAACTGCCATATTTCCATAAATGAAGTAACCTGGAACACTCTTTTAGATAACACGCTGCCAATTTTATAAACATAGTTCATGATAGTTCATGAATTTGCGAGAAAATGTCTAGTTTAGGCATCTAATCTCAATTTTAAGGTTAGAATCTTGTTTACTAAATTGAACAAGTAAGAATAAATAGACTGTACGTGTGCGGATAGGTCCAATGATAAAGCGTAACGTTTTTTTTACCTAACATTTTCATTCATAGTTATGTAACGGGTCTAGTAACGGTAATTTATTAGGTATAATGTAATTACTTAATAAATAATCGTGATTAGACACGTTCAATATACAACTAGCATTGTTAAATATTTCAAAAAAACAAATTTGCTCCATTTAGTTCAAGAGGTGACTGATGAGTTTGTGTCTCTTGTCTATTGGATTACGTCAATTTGTTCGTTCGCTCTAAGACTCTAAGGTTATCCTCCTTCCGCTCAATTGCGGTTAATCGAATAAGTGGCTTCTATTAATATTGTTTTTGTAGCGTTTTATGTCTGAAACCATTGTTTATTGCATTATTTTATGCGGCGCTGGCTTGCTTCATGGACGTCATAGAAAACTAGTCTCGCTGTGGCCGCCTCCGTACCTATTTACCTTTGAATGATCGCTTCTTCATAATTAAGTAATAAGTTTATCATAATAAAACAATTTAAAACAACAAAAATGATCACTAATAAATAGTTGAATATTACGTACAACGAGGGTTTTGTAGTAATTGCTATTGAATTTAAAACGAAATGTTCTGTGAATATTTTAAGCGTCTTACTGTTGCCGTTAATGATATCCTGCAAAAAACGGCCAAAAATCACGTTTGTTGCATGGGAGCCTCACTTATTTTTTTTTCTATTTTTAGTATTTCTTTTTATAGCAGCAACTGAAATAAATCGTCTGTAATACTGTCACGGTCATGTGATACAACCTAGTGACCGACAGACAAACGGGCGGACAGTGGAGATTCAGGCCTTAGCAATAGCGTCCCTATAGGTACGAAACCCTTAAAAGAAATAAATAATCTATTAAATTAATAGTAAGAATATTTTCGGGGCTTAATCGCGTATAGTAATTTATTGCTATTTTACCTAGACGTTTCGACGACATTACAGTCATCGTGGTCACGAGAAGACTGATGTCTGGCACCCGTTCGCATTCTCGTGACCACGATGACTGTAACGTCGTCGAAACGTCGAGGTAAAATAGCAATAAATTACTACGTGATTAAGCCCCGAAAATATTCTAACTATGTGTACAAGTCGCGAAAGTTTAAAATATGCTATTAAATTAATATTTGCAGCTGGGTGACCGAGCTTCCCTCGCTTACTTTCTTTGTAACACATATACGAGTATACGTATTTAAGCCGGGTCCAGACGCGTGTAACGTCTAACGTAATCTAAGGAGTAATGCGAACCGTGTGTGCAGACGGCACTACGAGCGATACATGTAATGCTCCTACTGCGTCTACACGCAGGATTCGCAGTAAATTACACGTCATATTACATTACATAGTACACGCGTCTGGACTCGGCTTTAGTAAACTACGTAGGTAGTTACTTATTTTCTGTTCTGTTTGTTCATTTGCTGCGTGGGCTGCCGATTGTACTTTGTATCTTTACATGTTTTATAATATGTGCTCTGGTGTACAATAAAGAATATTCTTATCTTATCTTCATTTTGGATAATTTAAACGGTCTTTGTCTTCTTTAGGATTCATTCATCCCGAAGAAGACAATTGTAGTTTAGACATAGGATGACGGATACGGGGTCGTATTATAAAAAATAAACGTAAAAAAGCGGACAAAAATGTCCTTATCAGGATAAGAACAGGATTCTAACTTAGAACACACGCGATTTCCTAATTTAGATATATTACTTCTAGGAATTGTGTATAGCCTCATAGATATTTACAAGAAAGCTTGTTTAAAGTAATAAGCCAGATCCAGAATAACTTTTTTCATAAGTGTGGCTTTTAAATTATTGATTTGTGGAACTCTAAAAGGGCTTGCAGATAACTGCGCAGGAGCAGGTGTTAAACGATCGTGATTGCTAACTAAACAAAAATCACGCGCGTCGCTTCGTTTTGTTCACGGAGCCATTCATGTTAGAGTGTTGCCACAAGTTGTCAATGGATTGCCTTGTTGCTCTTTTTCCATGCAAATACCTTGTTCTTGCTTGCTTTTACTGCGTTTTATCTTAATTGAAGTTATGTAGCTGTGCAACTATTTGATTTGCATTTCTATGTTATTTTAACTTATTTATATCAATAAATGTCATGGGTGTGCTGAATTTAATCTTGTTTTTCACGTTTTTTTCTCTACATGCTAGGTTTAGTAACTGGTCAAACTATGCCCTTGAAATTAACTAGAAGGTTTGTGAACAGAATTATGGGAAGTTTGAGTTACCCATAATTGTGACATTTGAGCAAATACACTAAATTTGGTTGGCCAATTAGGCATAGACCTCTTTCACATCTCCCCTCCGACTCCCCAAGGTTTCCTGGAAGAAATCTCTCACAAAGATAAGCTCGCCTTTGCACATTTTTTTTCTTAATTTTTATTTCTTTTTTGTGTTTTTCGCGTGCAATAAAGTATAAATACAAATACAAAAATACATTTTTTAAAAACCTATTTAGAGGCTAAAAATTTCACCCATGCCGGGATTCGAACCCGCAACCTCTGGCTATCCGTGCCAACCTCTGGCACGGATAGCCAGAGGTTGCGGGTTTAAATAGGTTTTTAAATTTGTTCCTTAGCACGGGCTAGTGCATTAAAAATAAAAATAGTATAATACATTTTTTATTTAAGTACTATACAGCCAGAGGTGGACAACGAGAACAAGACTGTTTTTTTTATTTATTCCCGTTTTCGAAAAGATCGCGCCGTGTAATGAAGAAACAAAATGCTTTTCGTTTTTCACTGTTTCTTGCCGAGACGATTTAAGTGGGACAAGAAAAGATTCGTCAAATTTTATTATGCTAAATAAAATGGCTTATTTTCTAGACCTTTAGCGGTATCCATCGATCACAATGAGCCGACTGAGGGTATAATTAATGATGATCCTTGGATAAAAATATGGTTATTGTTCGCCACGGAGATGAACAAACAGGCTGTGCAGTGGCCTTGTCAATACGTGTGCGAGCGATTGAGATAAAGTCGATCAAACAATGCGTCTACGACTCGGTCTTATCATTTGCATGTTTAACGAGAAGTCACTGTTATGAAAATAATGTTATTCAGCGCTAACAACGACGTGGCTAATTAGATAGATAGGTAAAACATTTATTCAACGGCACAGCCCTCAAAATATAACATTTTACATTTTCAAGTACATTCCTCACAGATAACAAATACAACGGAGATGTTTAGATTATATTCTTTTTGTTGCACTAACACGTGCTGAGGACAATTTCAAAAACCTATTTAGAGGCTAACAATTCCGCCCATGCCGGGCTTCGAACCCGCGAACTCTGGCTAATCAGACCTCCTTACAATAATCTCTGTGTTACTTATTTAGAGTAAAAAATCAACGACATATATAGACAAAATACACGGTTAATATTTTTGTGTACTTTTAGTCCGGATTTACTTACGGGTGTTTTTCTGATATAACAACACCCGTAAGTAAATCCGGACTAAAAGTCTACAATGTGTTGTGCTTACGAAAGTTTTAGTTAATATTTTTTCCTACATTACGTACAATTAGCCACGTCTAGTATACGACTGTATGCTTATAAGCGTATCCTCGCAATCAACTTGACGGCATTGAACTTCGAGCATAATTTTAGCAATATCAAATTAATTTAATATTTTAATCTACCAGTCTGTAGGTATAGAGAGAGACTACTAGTGTAGTATATCACATCTGTAGAACGTAGTAAAATGATAACTATTCAGATACATTTTCAAGAGCGAAAACCTGTCGAATCTACTGAAAGAACTTTTGACAGTAACACAAAATAACCTGGTATAGTTTTGACTAAATTATGATGTTTAGTTTACAATTAATGACAAAGTATTTAATTGAAACTGTTTTATACGGATTTTACTCGTTTATTACATTTTTACAATTTTCCGACGTTTCGGCACTTTTTCAGGTGCCGTGGTCTCGGATGACATCCAATAAACGACTAAAATCCGTATAAAAAAAGTTTTAATTATGTCTACTGCTCGTGTTAACCTTAGAAAATAGGACAAAGTATTTTTTAATGATTCGCGATACTCATACATAGTTATATATTAAACGGGTCAAATCACGATTATTTAGAAATTACAAAATCGTTAGTTTTTCTAAACAAGGATACTCGTATCACTAGATCGCATCCGTAAGTAAAAAACGTTGTTACGTGACGGACGATTATTTTCCTTGGACAAAAGTGGAGGTGGTGAAGTTCTAAAAGCAATACCACTCGCTAACTGTGAAGGAAAACATCGTGAGGAAACCTTCAGTCTGGGGATGTCTTGAAATTGCCACTCCGCGATGGGCACGCATGGTAACTAAATCCACTATCTCTGAGAGAAGGCCTGTGCCCTGCAGACGTTTATAGGCAACATGAAAAAAGTGGAGTTTGTTATGTAACTTCCCCTTAAACTCTTTATGGAGCAACATTATATGCAGGTACCTGAAGGGATTTAAAAGATCACTCTGCACTTAACGATCCCTGTGCATACTGATAAGACTTAATAGGATACCCCCTTAATGGCTTCGACGTACTAAGTGTGATGTGCAATACATACCAACCAAGACATAGAGTTTAATATACGTAGTATAGTTTTTTCAATAGAATGATAAAATTGACGACCTCTGTGGCGTAGCGGTAGCGGATCTGATTCCCATGCAAGAAGTCCCGGGTTCGAAGCCCGGCTGGGGACAAAAAAAACCCAGGTCTTGGATGTTTACATGTTTGTGATGTCGTTGTTTCCGGTTCCCTCGACACAGGGTATCCGAGTGTGGGATCAGAAACAATGTATGTGCCTGTTAATTAAATAAATATATGAATAATCACTCAAGTAAAAACTACAGGAGTTCCTGTAGAAATAGTTACATAAGTACACTCAGAATAAATGCGTGATGAAAAGGACAGAGGCCAAGCGTAATTGTTGCTTCAGCGAGGCCAATTTCTGAATTTAAAATTTCGCTAAGTGCTGCCTCTTTGAACTTCCCAGAAAAGAGCGTGACAGAACGCTACTTAAGTATTTGCTTAGAAAAAATCTGAGTTCAGGTACTAAGATACAGATAAGCGCGTCGATAGGTATTATTTGTCTCTATTTGGTAGTCTACTAAGCAAAAGCAGGACAATGTCATTCCAATTGTATAACCCGCGTAAAATAAATAGGCATCTCTCGCGAAGAAGATTGAATTGCGCGAGACGCTGAGTTAAGTTGCACGGGTTATATCGATGGAATGCGATTGGTTTAGTAGACTACCAAAGTCTCAACGAAACTATCAGTACTGTACTAATTTGACTCTATTGAACAAATATATTATACGAACTGTTATTAAAATAGAGCTAAATCAAAATTAAAACCGTCTCCACAATATTGAAGCTACTTCCACTAAGCACAAAAATATTTTTATTTTTGTATTTTTCATAGGCGTCAACTTTCAAGATTGTATCAAAAATTGAAAACTCCCAAAAGTCCGAATTTCTCCAGTGAGACCTCTATTGCACTTTACAAATATTCATAATGATGCCAAACATACGTGGCTTTTGAAAAGGTCGGTGGTAAAATTAACAACCGATATTTTACAAAAAAAAGAGCAATCTTATTGGTGACGTCCATCACTTCTCGGAAAAGACACTTATCTAAATTAATACCTAATATAAAGAGAAAAAGTTTTTAAATTCATATACATATATATATTTGTACGTCGTGGTAATCTTCGCAGGTATTTCTATGATTTCAAAAATTCTTTCACCATTTAAAATAGACATTAGCCTATAACTACATTATAGGCTAATGTCTATTTTAAATGGTGAAAGAAAATTTAAATGGTAGTCGAGGGCACAACTTGTGACAATTATAAGGCGTAGTATTATATTATTTTTACTGTCTTATAAATCGGATGGGGCTACACGGCCGTTAGCTTAAGGCGTTTCGTGGTGCTATAAAACAAGTTATGTTTTATTCATTGGTGGCGCTTGTAGCATCCCGCAGCGCCTTAACGTGAAACGTAAGCGTTAATTTTCAGCTCAAACTACGCAACGTGGCAATAGCACCATCTAGCGGGACGAATCGAAAGAATCTATGAAATGGCTCTACTCAACGATTTGAAATGAATAGCATACGACACGTAGTTATATAGTTATCGCCTTCGCTAAGGCGACATGCTTTTAGTGCATGCGGTTTTAGCAAGCGACCCCTTACTGCCGTTTACTTTTTCACGTCAAAAATCTACCTATACCACGTTGTATAGGTATATCTATTTCGCTATTAGAACAAATTTGCGTCAACACCATCGATTTTCAGCATGGCACGAAAGGCCAAGCCCTCTAATATCACTTCGCAACCTAGGTGAATAAAATATCATCGAACATCGGATATTTCAGCGCGGCATGCAATGATTGGAACTCCTATCTCGGCTGAGTTATGATAATTATGAAAGCGAAATATAATTAATTCAAGATTCCGCGCAATAAATCGTTTAATATAGACACTGGAAAAAACAAATAAAAGTCCTGTTTGAACATAAATATAACACTGTTATCTGTGATTCAAAGCTCCTTGGAATATTCCATCTACTTACGTAATACAACCGGCAAGTATAGTGTAGGTATTCCTTTTGTACAGTTTTTTTTGCATACTATGGTAACACTCCTAAAAGTGGTTGGCCATTTGATTATATTATAACCTAACCGGTAGTGTAATGATAATTATATAGACACTGGAAAAAAACAAACAAAAGTCCTGTTTGTTGTGATTCAAAGCTCTTAGGAATATTCCATCCACTTGCGTTATACTGGCAAGTATAGTGTATTATTCACTTTTGAGCTCTTTTTTGCATATTTTGGTAACACTCGTAAAAATTGTCAATCATTTGATTTTAACCTAACACTACCGGCAAGTACAGGTGTTCCTTTTCCGTAATTTTTTTTTGCATATAACACTCGTAGAAATTGTTAATCACGGGTGCCTGAATTGAGAATTTCACTAAGGCATGCAAGTTTGTTTCACTTTATTGCGCATAAAAAAAACTGTAACAAAAACTTAAAGTACACAGGATGTTTTAAAAATTACGTGCAAAAGCGGAATTATTATATATTAATATTAACGGAATTAATATAACATTCTTCCAGCTAGCCTAACAATTTTTTATTTTTGTGTAACAATAATAATAATAATAATATTGGCCTTTTTGCATCTACTTAATGAGATGATTTATACAGCGTCCGGTGGCATCCTCACTCACACTAGATGGGTGTAGTGCCTGGGACATGGTTTTATAGATGGTGTAGGCTTGCCCAGCACCTATACCATCCTGACAGCTTAGTCGGCCTAGCCCACAGGAAAGACTAGTCAATACGTGCGGGGCCAACCAAGCCGCGGGTTTCCTCACGATGTTTTCCTTCACCGTTAGCGTGTGGTATTGCGACTACAATTTCGCAAATGTACGTAACTTTGAAATTAAACAAAGTCATTGGTACACGCCCGCACTCGGGATCGAACCTGGGGCTCTCGCTTGCCAGTCCATGGTTCTACCCACTGAGCTACCACCGCCTAAACAATAATAATGTAATACGAGTAAATGGGCAATTTTTTATTTTATTTTTTATATAAAGTAATAGTCTCATAGAAGTCTCTACTCAGGATATCAACATTAGGTTGATACTTTGAATTGTTTCACTTCTAATTTATTAATATTTATCAAAAAACAAAACACAACACTACACACTACCGATGCACTATCACCACAACGTTATTTTATAAAGGATTTATCTAATGATCTACGTATTTTTTCTACTTCTGAATGAAGATTCAAGTATCTTATTGAGTTACATAGTACGTAGAAGAAGACACCTAGAATAATTTTCTACTTGAAGTCCATATAGGGAACTATGTCTTTTGTTATCAATAGTCTCAGGTGCTTAATTGACAAGATAGCCTTCTTAATCCTACATATGCACTTCAATTATCTTTTACGTTATTACTACTGATCCTTGCTGACTACTTTACAGTTATTCCCTTACATAATATTGCAACCGTTACAATTTATTTATTACTACTTAGTCAATGAGTGGTATAGTGCTCCGCACGTATTCGATATCAACCCTTTATATGTCCCCACTGGTGGGGCACGGCCATAAGGCCTCTGACTAAACGACTGCCATTACATGACAGCCGGAACCAACGGCTTAACGTGCTTCGCGAAGCACGGAAGCGCTCACCAGATGGTCACCCATCCAGTACCTAATCACGCCTGTTGTTGCTTAACCCAAGTGATTGATTCCAATCACTCGGTTCCGCTAGGCCACGAGCGCTTTACCGCACGTATTGACTTGTCTCATCTGTGGCTAGCCTGACTAAGATGTCAGGATGGTATAGGTGCTGGGCAAGCCTACTCCATTTAAAAACCAATGTTCCAGGCACAGCCGTCTGAGTGGTTTTTTCACCCATCTAGTGTGAGTGAAGGTGCCACTGGGCGCTCTATAAATCATCTCACTACGTAGATGCAAAGGTGTAATTATTATTGAGTGGTGTCAGTTCTATTTCACTCGTAATCTTTCATGCACGCATGTATAGTAGCTAATAAGATCTCACGTAAGTTCGCAGCAAAGACATCGCAGAAAACGTAACCGAAAAATTCGTCTAATAGGTATAGTATACACGTGGTGTAACATAATTATATTAGTGTTTGTAAATGATT
The DNA here is from genome assembly GCA_934045075.1 of Yponomeuta sedellus. Classification (NCBI taxonomy): domain Eukaryota; kingdom Metazoa; phylum Arthropoda; class Insecta; order Lepidoptera; family Yponomeutidae; genus Yponomeuta; species Yponomeuta sedellus. The sequence goes on along the minus strand of OW203727.1, from coordinate 10,895,453 downwards.
CGCGATGCTCATTTCGTAGGCTACTCAGCAGTATCTTCCAAGTAATAGTGAAAAGAGTCTTGATAGAAAATTTATGCTTTTAAAGTACGGAACCTTAAAAATAAGCTGCACCACCTATCTTCAGATAAACGACAACACTTTTATGAAACTATTGGTACCTTTATAAACTACCTAGCAATAATTCCTGGTACAGGTGCCCTTGTGCCCCAGACTCCACGGAGGGGTAAAGGGGCCAAAGAAGAAGAAAACAGGTGTCTATATACTTAATAGAAAGTCCCCACCACTGTGTAAAACTAATCTTAAGTTGATAACGAAATCAAAGGAAACGAAATTGCTTCGCAAGGCACGTTAAGCACTTGGCGCCGACTGCCGTCGATAGATGGCAGTCGTTAAGCCAAGTCAGAGGCCTTAGGGCGGCTTGAAAACTTCTGACAGTAAGAACAGTCACTAGTCTTGCAAGCCTCCACCAATCCGGACTTGGACCCCGTGGTGGAGTAAGGCCTATACCTTCCTCAGGGAAGAGACCCGTGCCCCTCAGTGGGGACATAATGGGTTGATGATGATGATGATAACGAAATAAAATATTTTTATTTTATTATTATTTATTTATTTTTATTCTTAAGAATTAATGAAAGTTAGAGAAAAAAAGGAGCCGAATATGAAACTGTTCACATCCATTCCATCCCCATCCTCATACTTCCACGACAAAGAGCGGTGAGAGCAGAGCGGTAGAACGCCGGTTTTACTATCCGGAGGTTGTGGGTTCAAATCCCGGTATGTACCTGTATAATCCGACTTTGTGTATTGAGTTATGTACATTTTGTAAAGTTCTTGTAGCAATACCACACGCTTACCGTGGGAAAATAAAAACATCGTGAAGAAACCCTAGTGTCTGAAGTGTTAACATACCTCAGCGGCCTCAATGGCCCACCTTTGAGGTTAAGTAAGGATATCTCAGGTATAACTAACCTCTACTACATTTCAGGCCTTGAACTGAATTAGGCAGTTGTTTCCATTTACTGCGACCCAAACTATTCAGCCTAAGTGGTGAGGGGTGGCCTTAAAGGTCAGCGAAATGGCCCAACATAGGTGCGGCGTGACGTAAGGAGTCGAGGCAATAAATAAAATACGACAAAAGTACCTCGACAGGTCGGCGTAACGTTTTCATGCGGCGAAAGAACGCTATACAAATGATTGAAAAAGACAGAATTATCATTCTGACTGCATTTATATCCCAATTTATGTTGAAGGTCAATTAAAATAAACTGTTATTATCAAAGAAATTTCAACTTCAGGATATCCTAGTTTAGGACCAGGACAATAGTGTTATGTGATGGTTGATATTCTTCGGCAATTTAATAAGTTTTCTTTTTTCTTTTTTTTTTACTTTAAGCGCTCGTGGCCTAGTCGAACCGAGTGATTGGAACCAACCACTTAGGTCAAGCAACAACAGGCGCGGTCAGGTGCAGGATGGGTGATCGTCCTGTGACTACGGCTAGTAGCATTTTTCCGAGCGCTTCGGTGCTTCGCAAGGCATGTAAGCCGTTGGTGCCTCTGTCATGTAATAGCAGTCGTTAAGCCACGTCAGAGGCCTCATGGGCGGCTTGATAACTTCTGACAGTAAGGCCCGTCACTGTCCTACAATCCTCCGCCAACCTGGATTTGGCCCCCGTGGTGGAGTGTGGCGTAACCTTCCTGCGATGCAGGAAGAGACCCGTGCCCCAGCAGGGGTTGTTATCGTATATTGGTATTTATGCCCCTTGTATATCAGTACCTCTTCAGTATGGCTTGGGTTAAGCGAATAAGCGTTTTTCGATTAAACCAAGCTGAAATTTTCGATTAAAACAAAGCTGAAACTTTCGATAGAAATAGAGTTGAAACTGTTCTTTTGTTATTGACTGCTATGACCAAAGCCATGACGGACGATCATTGGAGTTATATAAAGAGTGAATTGTAAGTAATAGTTACCACTTTACCACATAATAAAATGATCATAAGACCGATTGGTTGCTCGCACTGCGAAAAATAGGTACTCTTTTTAGGGAGAGAATTGTCAGAATCATATGTCTTTCAAAATGACCATACATATCGATCTATTCTTTACATGGCAGACAAACACTAACGGTCTCATCAAAACACGATGCCACTATAGCATACCTAAAGGCGTTTTATTTAATCTGTAGTTACGTCTTTTCCTTGTAAAATTTCCACGACGACAGACTATTTTAGGAGCGTTTTTGGAGTGTTTTAAGGAATTGTGTTTTTGTAAATGAGGCGGTAACGGTCTTACTGTGGTGGAGATTTCACAAAAAAAATACGTATGTAATTATAGATTAAATAAAGTGCCCCTGAGGAGTGCTTCACAGGAATAGTGTTTTATAGACAAGGCCGTAACAGTGTTATTTATAAAAAGGCGATTCTACTAAAACACTCTTATAGCGGAGTTAAATACGACCTATGACTGCATTTTCTTTTATAAACTGGCTTCAACACCGTCTCAAGAGATTTCAGTGGAATCTACTTTTTTATCGTAACCATCTCACTGGTCTTTGCATCTACGTAATGAGATGATTTATACAGAGTCCAGTGGCGTCTTCACTCACACTATATGGTACATTATCATTATAAACAAGCCTGCAGTTTTTAGCTACGGTCGTTGGCGTACACATATCATCATGAAAATTATATTTAATAACATAACATTTACATACAGGCACATACATTGCTTCTGGCCCCACACTAGGATACCCTATGACGTGGGAACCAGAAACAACGACATCACAAACATGTACAATTGTACACATCCAAGAACTGGGGATTTTTTTTCCCAGCCGTGATTCGAACCCGGGACCTCTTGCATGGCAGGTAGATGCGCTACCGCTGCGCCACAGAGATCGTAAAAATAAAAAGTGCATTTTCTACGTCTCTCCAATGGGTCTCATCACCATTAACTCCTTTTGCCCATCTATACCATGAATTTTTTTGTATAATACCTAGGTACATAATACTATCACACGAACCAAACACGAGCTTTCAATGGGACATTAATAAGATAAAGTACCTAGTGGAAGTAAATATGTCGTCTTAATCGGCACTTTGTGTCCGCAAGGACGTGATCCGCATATCGACGCCGCACTCCTGCGCAAGGTCCGATGAGATAAAGGTTAGTCTACATCAGTTTGGATTTGGATGAAACAGTAGTGACTCGGGACTGGCTTAACTTTATAAGTTGATTTGAGCTATTGCGAATTTGATAGTAGGTAGTGAGTGAAAGTGAAATCGCTTATTTCTAACTCAAATGAAACTTACACGAAATTTACAAAAACTTATAAAAAATAAGTGAACATAAATTAAAGCTACTTAAGAAAGAGGCTGCAGTCCTGCAAAATGCTAGTCACAGGCGACCAATGCTAGTTTTCTGCTACTGGTATGCGTAATATATAATGTAGTAGTGAATTGGAAATGAAAGATACCTAGCAAGCAATCGTTTAACAGGCAACAAGTGGCTGGTCTTTCTATCAGAAGTTTTCAAGCCGACCTAGGGCCTGTGACTTGGCCTACCGACTGCCATCTATCGACGGCAGACGACACCAACTGCTTAGCGTGCCTTGCGAAGCACGGAACCTGCCGGAAAAATGCCATTAGCGTTAGTCATAGACGGTCACCCATCCATGCACTGAACGCCCCCTATGTTGTTTAACCTTCGTAATTCGTTAAGGTCATTCAAGCAGCCGTGGCTACGAGCGGTTCTGAAAAATTCAAAGAGACCGCGCTACATTTAAATATTTCTCCTTCTTCTTCTTCTTCAGGCTATATTATGTAGTCCACTGGTGGACATAGCCCTCCCCTAATGAGTGCCATAGCGCCCTGTCTTCCTCACCATCCCACCTGGTCGAAGGGCGTCCTACACTACGTTTGCCGAGTCGAGTGGAGACGCGCCTCCACTCGGTTCTTCGCGAGATATGGCCAGCCCACTGCCACTTCAGCTCACTAATTCTCTGAGCTATGTCGATTACTTTGGTTCTCTGTCGGATGCATTCGTTACGTTAAATATTTACTTATCGAAATATTAATTCAGAAACCGCCCTTAATCTGTTGTATAGTCATCCCGTGATCTTGTTTACGTCGCAGTCGGCGCTGGCCTAGTCTGCCGTCGCTTGCCGGTGTTGTTTTCACGTTACCGCCGCGTAAGGAGAAGCAGGAAGATCCTATTGTGACTCGGCCCTGATCCTGTGACCCCATGGGTTGAATCATCAGTCGACACATTAGCAGTCGTTTGGTTCCAATTTGAGTTATTCAATAAAATTATTCCACGCGTTACGGAGGCGGCGAAAATAGTTTCTTCGGTTTAGATTTACTTACAAATTAAGTTACTCACCCTCGGTTTCTCAAACGCTACCAGTCTGTTAATCTATTGTCAACAGCTGTCAGTTGGCAAAAGTGCATAAGAAACAATCAACGGACAGCTGTTAACAGTGGATTAATAGAGTATATATATATATATATATATATATATATATATATATATATATATATATATATATATATATATATATACTTTTTTATATCAATAATATTTAAATTTATTTTTCTATTCGTGGGTTATCGCTTATGTGGAAAATGTGGCCCTGCCTAATATATTATATTAAAATAACATAATATAACACAGCAGCGGTAGCGCATCTGCCTACCATGCGAGAGGTCCCAGGTTTGACCCCCAGCTGGGGACAGCAAAAACCCCAAGTCTTGGATGTTTACATACTTGTGATGTCACTGTTTCTGTTGAATTTTCCTGTGCAGGAACGATTCTTCCTGTGAAGTAAGTCAATCGTAATGGAACTTTCTGCTTATTAGATATCTGTGATTCATTAAGCTTCTGCGCGTGTAGTGTCGATTGCTGTGATCAGCGGCTGTAAAACCCGCCCCTAAACCAAGGTTAAACTATTTTGAAGGTAGCTTATCATTCGATAACGGAGTTTTAATTTGAAGTAATTGGAAGTCAGGTCAATTAGCCGCGTGTTTAGTTGCACAAGGATAGGCAATCGTATTATTTCTTTTATTAGAGTGGCAATTTAAACTACTTTTAGACAGGGTTACTTACACAGGCCACTTAGGCAAGTTATCGCGCTAACGATACCAACCTACCTACCGAATTAACGATTGTTTAATGAAGCGTAGCTGACTGAATATTGCTTTGTTCATTAACATAATAAGAGAATATTCCATTATTTAACTCATTCGTACAATCAAATTCGAATATTTTAAACGCTGAAATGAACGGCAAAATCTAATCACAATAGTCGTCTCAAGTTGTAGGCTTGTAGATAGACAAGTAGATACAATATTCTTTATTTTACACAGAAAATACAATAGCAGAAATAATATAAAAATTTAGTACGATTGGCGGCCTTATTACTAAAATTAATTTCTCCCAGGCAACCACAAGGCTTGTAGGTACGAAGGATATTGCCGAAATACTCTAACTTTCTATTTTTGAACACCTCTGACACTCAAATTTCCTCACGATCACGGATTTTACATTTATTTACTACGACGAAAGACGAAATATCAAAATGGCCGATTTCATATAAAAAAAATTGATTTCTATAGTGCTATAGTAGGTACTTTTGCGCCACCCAGTATAATATTTTATGTAAGAAATATAACAATCCCTTGTAGAGACCAAAGTATGCAGGCACGCAGCGCTCCTCCGAGTCGCAGGTTTCATAATTCTGTCATGTTTCTTGCTAGTTGCAGTGGATCTTATCGACGGCTTTTCTTTGTTCGAAATTCACATTTATGCCACAAGTGATAAGTGCTAGCGTGGGTGATCCGGCATTGACGTCCACTGTACTGTACTATGACGCTGATGCGATGCACTTCCTTAAAGGTTTTTATTAATAGAGGGACTAACCTGAGTTGCTCCTTAAACTGGTCAAGAGCGTGTCGGGTAAAAGGTAAACGAACTTGTTTGCTTGACTTGTGTACAAAGCGGGAATTGGTACAGTTCGGTTGCTTACTAAGCTTTGTTCTACTGGGTACTCGTTCTATGATTCTAAGACAGGCTTGGCGATACTAATAGGTATTGTCCCTGCTGCTAAAAGTCGGATTTCTAATGAAATAACAGCTTTTACGTGCATTAAGTAAATATTTTGCTTTTATAGTGATCATTTTGTTTTGGATTTTCGAATTTTGAATACTTACCGTCGCGCAAATACAAATTACAAGTTTTAACTTTAACATACAAATATCAGAATAAAAAGACGTGTTATAATTTTACGTCAGTTGACTCGTACTTAACATTGTATTTTATTGTCATATATTTTCGTGACCACAATGCGACGTGAAAACATGAAATTATCGTGGTGTTATTACCGAGCCAGAGTATTCAAATTATGTCCAAGATGTTTAGCGTGTATTCTAATGTCGCGGTACGAAGTTACACAATTAAAACAAAGACATTGATGCGATGATTGCGACGTAATTACGACTACTGAGTCTGGGTTGTAATAATTGCAGCAGAAACTTGCTAATAGTTCATTCTGTAAGAAAAATATTTCAATCCTCTTTATAATAGGTTTCCAAAACAAGACGCAATTCCTGAACGACGTCAATAAAAATTTGCTTATCACAACCACTTTTGCTACATACAACTTTTTTTTTGTTGCCTTTTACCAATATTTTTGTCTTCTATGGGTTTTGTGCTGTGTGGTGGCCCTGTCTGATAGATAAATGCTAAAAACCATCGGTATTATTCCTAAAAACACGATGTGTGTTAGATGGATTGTTTTAGGGTACGTAGGCCTTACAAGTGAATGAGTAATAGGCGATTAGAGTATCCTGTGCTGTGGTAAACAGGCAAGGACACCACTAACTCGGAAATACAATCAGATTGACGCCATAACCAGCGGCCGGCTACAGTGGCCGCCACTGGGAATCGAACCCACGACCCCCGGCATGGTATTCGGGACGTGATAACGTGGTACAAAATGTTCATAAATTGTGGGCCAAGTCCGGGTTGGTGGATGATTGTAAGACAGTGGCGGGCCTTGCTGTCAGAAATTGTACTGTGAAGCCACCCATGAGGCCTCTGACAAGGCTTAACGCTAGCCAGCACCAACGGCTTAACAAGCCTTATAAAGCACGGAAGCGCTCCGAAAAATGCCACTAGCGGTAGTCACGGGACGGCCACCCACCCTGCACCTGACCGCGCCTGTTGTTGCTTAACTCAAGTGATTGATTCCAATCACTTGGTCCGACTAGGCCATGAGCGATTAAGACCTAGAGTAGACTAACGATTTCAAATGCTGAGTCAGACACTTAGGTTTCTTCACAATTTATTGCTTTCATTTTACCGTAAGTTACGAAGTAATTGTTGAATTCAAGGAATTGAATGAAATGAAATTGTATCGCAATGGATTGCATTTGAATCAAGAACATTTAAAGGCAAGCCATTGTTATACCATAATTCTACCGCATTTCAAGAAAAATTACGTCGCGCATCGGTAAACGCTGACCTCGCATTCAAGAGGTCGTGGGTTTGAATCCAGGCACGTATCAATAATCTTTCTTTCTCCGTTTGAGAAAAGGATTGTGCCCTGATATAGGTATAGAATATATAAGAAAAAATGTGACTTTTATTCTTTATCTTACTTACGTAACTATGAACAATAAATTTAAAATAATTCCTACTGAAATTGTAACCACAATTTATAATTGTTAAAAAAGGCTTTTCTCATTCTCACATAAATTATCTTTGAATCCCCGCCTTATTTTACTTATACTCACTTATACTCTATCGTATACAAAGAAATGAGTATTAAGGAAAACATAGACGATGCAATTATATTTTTTTTTTATGCACTAACCCGTGACAATTTTAAAAAACCTTTTTTAGAGGCTAAAAATTTCACCCATGCCGGGATTCGAACCCGCGACCTCTGGCTATCCGTGCCAGCGCTCTTTCTAACTGAGCTAATGGGCGACTCACCGGCATTAGTGAAATTTCGAACCTCTTTACAATATTCTCTGTATTACGTACAGGCAGGCAGCGTTATCTGGCTGAAGTAATTTGCATCACTTGCAGCCCCTTTGCAGTTAGGTTTTACATCGGTATGATATCGCTGTACCCACATGATTATATTATTTTTAATGCACTAACCCGTGCTAAGGACAATTTTAAAAACCTTTTTACCCCAGATCAATGGCCGTCACACATGGTAGGTTTGCCCGGAACATGTCAGTCTTTTGTCAAATTGCTACGTGGACAAGATATGAAATTGCTGATATTATGTCATTTTCCTTGGGCGTCACTTTGTTGCTAAGGCGCAAGCCACAGAGAATCTGAAACACATCAGGCAGGGAGATTGCATGGGTTTTTTCCATTCTATTCAAATTGTATACTTAACCTAAATAGAAATAAAGTCGAAATCTTAATACATCAAACGGTAGGTTGCGGATGACTTTATGACGCATCATGTCAGATTCCGCGCCCGATGTCTTTGTCTTCTGAGGATATGCTGACATGCATGCTCGATGCCGGACAATAGACTGTGCGTTGCTAAACGTCCCGATTTTGGCGGGACGTTCCGATTTTTAGGTGTCGGGTGGAAAGTCCCGCTTTTCGGGGATAACTCGACTTTTTTTATTTAAAAGAAGAAGAAGATCTTTCTGATTTAAGGTTGCCTGGAAGAAATTGCTATCAGCAATAAGGCCGCCAATTGTACATCTTCTTTTGTAAATGTTGTCTCTGTAATTATTTTCTGGTGTATACAATAAAGAATATTCTTATCTTATCTTAAGATTCGGCTACCGAGAGACAGGTTAAATCTGATTTAAAGTATCAAATTGTGCTATAATTATGTTGTCATGAAAGGCTAATTTAAAATTCAAATACAAAGATAAATATTGAAAAAATTCTCATTATATTTTTTTTTTTACTTTGTCGACGTAATTTCTATTTTAGATTTGCAAAAAAAAACTGACATCGCTAATTGTGACCACCGACCCCTCTATTCAAACTTGCGTCAGGTCAAGTCGGGTCATTTCAGCGCCATGTCCTAGCCCTGTCCTTCCCGCGTCTTTGTAATGTCCGCGCCATATCCGAGCCCGCGCTAAATCTGAAGTGGCTTGCGCCTAAGTTAGTATTCATTCATCGAAACAATTTGTCCACACATACTTTAGTGCCAACTTGTTTCACGTGGAGGCAACAAAACATATGCAAATGATTTATTTTTGGTTGTTGCTTTGCTTGTTCTGATTGTTCAGTAATGCCCCAGATTGTTTGTCATACTAAATTCATTTTGGAGGATCGTTGTAGGAGCTTATAATTGCGTCATTCTAGAGACTCATTATCAGATACTTTATATAAAAAGAATAAAAGGATACTATTATCCCTTTTTTTGAGGGATTTCCGACTGTTCAAATGTTTAGGATTTCCTAGCTAACAAGAAACCCTTATAATTATTTAGCCATGGCCGTCCATCTGTATCTCTATCTGTCCGCGCCTAAGCTCAGAGACGATTAATCTGAGAGAACTGAAGTAAAGCATAGGAATACTGTATATTATATATATTATTACTATATTAATTACGCCAACAAAAAAGTAGAATAATATCTTAAAGCAATATATTTTTGGGAGTATCTCCCCTTCAGCTAAATTAAGCACAAGATAGTGTAAGTTATAAATATAACTTACACTATCTTGTGCTCAATTAGGAATAGAATTAGAAATTTTGTCAGACTTGAATTATGTACACAACATGTTACAAAAGTTTTAGCTAGAAGAACGTAAAGAATTACTTACAAAGTAATATTTTATGGCATCACTAGAAATTAACAGCCTGGCTTTGAGCATGTTAGATTTATTTAGTAGGATCTCTGTCGATGTAGTTACCGACTTCCTTTTCAATAACGCACTTCCGGGGTCATCGACGCAGATTCTTCTTTATCGTATCGTTTCAAAAATTAACATAAATCCTTAGTCGAAACAAACAGCCGAGGCTCTTAAAATTACTAACTTTCTTGAAAAATCGGAATCACTTATTTTTAAGACGATACTTATTAAATTTGTTTCAAAAAAACCCTGTCTGTTTTCATTGTCCGCCTTTCATTGTTTTAGGGCAATCACGTCCTAAAACAATGCTCTCAAGAAAGGTTAATTAAAACCAACTTGACCGCAGTGGCTAGAGTCAGCTAACTCATATTATCAAAAACATTTTATGCTGGCAAGCGATGATTAATGTTGTTGTGAAAACCTTACACAGTAAGAAATAGATTGTTGATAAGGATAACTATTGGTTAGATGCAGGTAATTTTCTGGAAGGTCAGATTTGTTATTGTGTGAGAGACAACTGTATGAACTAGAGGTGAAAGTAAAACGGAATGCAGAGCCAAAAATGCGCCACTAAATATCTAGTATATTATATGACTTGGCCCCTGTGGTGGAGTATGGCCTAACTTTCCTGCGATGCAGGAAGAGACACGTGCCCCAGCAGTGGGGACATACAAGGGTTGATAACGATATTTATATAATTCAGTTGTTCCCTAGATGTACCTAAGCAGTTTTTTTATTACAACCAATTTCAACAAATTAATAAGATGAATTAGAACGAGCAAAGAACTTGATATACTCGTACATTATTGCTTCCCATACTTCTTATGGATGTCAAGCAACGGTGTATACCTATGTTGAAAAAAAGTTAAATATAGACACTGTATAATATAATTTATTACTGAACTTTGTGCGGAATGTAAAAATAGATTATAAACGGCATAAAAAAAACAAAATTCTCAGCTCATACTAGTAACTGGAAAGCATTTTTCTGTGCAACACTTCGTGCTTTCTGAACCATAGCTTTAGTGTGTACTATACAATCTTTCATGCCTTATTTCATCTCTTTAGGGGAATTCCCGGAAAATCATCAACTACGAAAATTAAGAATTTTCAATATTCGCCTCTGAAGACATGAATTAAAAATCCGTTTTAGTGTGCACTTTTAAGTGATCTAGCAGTTCATAACTCAGTGGAGTGGAACTGTGCATAAACTCAACATACGTTACGCGTTGAATCGTAACTATAGGCGGCTTATTTGTACTCAACCTGCAGTACGTATGAACAATCGCGAAGCTCAGTTCTCGGCAAAGCATTTATATATTGTGCTTCGTGCCTACAAACTTGATTCTCAACGGCAAGCGCAAAGTTCACGGCCAGTGCCAACGACTTTATGTATATGGAATGAAACTTTTTTCCCACAAAGACATCTATAATTTCATTTACCTTTTCCGGATGCATGCAGGCCAGCCTCACGAGCTTACATCAAGGCACTTCCTTGGGAAGTGCGGTGGGAAAAATATTAATAAGTTTGCCTTTTTTAACAGGAAAGCAAACATGCCTTGATATTTGTTGCGTGGATTTACATCGCCTTGCTTGTAATGTTTGCGGTTAACCTTATTAGCATGATTTCTTATGCTTGAGCCACACAGGAAGGACATAGGACGGGGGCACGGAAAAGAATCGAGGCGTTGAATAGAGTTCGTGACCTCTTGTGTGAAGTCTCATCTTCTGTGTGGGCTTCGTCCCGTCAAGCCACTTTCATACGTTTTGTATAAAAGTGGCTTGAAAAGGCGACGCGACTTTTCCGCGCCATTCATCCCACGTCCCTACCGTGTGGCCAAAGTTTAAGTATCCACTTTGAGTTAACAGTTACGAGACACATGTCTATGAGGTGGCTAGGCGTTTCAAATCAATTTATTTTGGCCACTTTGCCGATGACGAATCGGCATTTCATATCAGTACAATACGAAGCTAAAGCTTCACATATTTACCAATAGGTACTAACCCGCAATTGCCCAAATCTAGTCGAAGCGAACCAGTAATGCACTCTTGCGGAAGCAACGCAAATCTGCTTCACAAATCGATTTACATTGCGTTGCCGAGTCTTCCTACTTATAAATCTGTGGGTTAAGATTCTGTAACTTTCCACGTATATATATTATGTGTGTAAAAACGAAATATCTACAGTCTACTTATTCTTACTTGTCCAATTTAGTAAACAAGATTCTACCCTTAAACTGTGACTTTTTAGTCCAAAACTGCCATATTTCCATAAATGAAGTAACCTGGAACACTTTTTTAGATAACACGCTGCCAATTTTATAAACATAGTTCCTGAATTTGCGAGAAATTGTCTAGTTTAGGAATCTAATCTCAATTTTAAGGTTAGAATCTTGTTTACTAAATTGGACTAGTAAAAATAAATAGACTGTAGGTGTACATATTTTACAGAATATTTCTTATAAGTCTTTTATCTATCCATCTAATTCTTATTGACGTGCACTAAACGGTTTTAGCAGTTGCGCATTTCGGAGGTAACTCTGCTTATTTTTTTAACGAGATTTATTCAAACTGCCAATATTCTTTCTTTAAAAACTATCAGCACTGAATACAGATTCTCTCCGTTTGTACGTCCTTTTGTATTGAATTCGACGGTCCATCGCCGCTATATATGACGTCAAACCAACCTGACATGAGTGACAACATGACGTGTAGAGTATTTAATATTCAGTCGCTATCTGCGCCTGGCATACTGCCTGAATGGCTGGAATTTGCTATGCCAGCTTTACACCGCGCTTACTGCAAATGAAGTAAAGAGAACTTGCTAGTATTTTTCTGGTTTCTGGTGGTTTTCTTGGTTTTCTTTAATTAGTACCGCCTAACTTCATAGTACCGCTTTTAAATGTAGAGTGAAGGAATATACTACCTTCAAATAAGTTAAATATTAGGTAGGTAGGCATATTATATTATTTCCTCTTTCCATATATAATTTAACTAGTAGTATGTATGTATATCTATTAATTTAATTATTGATGCATTGTTTCTTTCTTGTATCGGTCTATGGTTGCCTGGAAGAAATTGCTTTTACTAATAAGGCTGCCAATCGTACTATATTTTTATATTATTTCTGTTACTGTAATTTCTGTGCACAAAAAATGTCCCTTCTATCTCATACATTTAATATAATTCTTGTATAGCCTCCCGCAGCACAGGCTAAGCATTCAGTGCTATTGCCAAGTTCTTACTTATTGCATTTGCCAAAGTCAATAATCAATGTCGATAGGTCTTACATCACAGTGTTAATAAACATGCGCCAAGCCAACACATCAATTCTGCCCACAATCTCGAAACGGCTCACGTGCAACCCTCAATGCGTATAAGATTAGAGGTAAAATGAAATGAAAATTTCATTTTCATTTATGCCTTCATTGTGTGACGTTTCACCGACAGATCTTGTGCAGAAATGAAATTGTTGGCAACTAGTTGCGTATAAAGAAAAAAAAATCTTTATTCGCAACTAATTGCAGACAAAGAATCAAATTTCCGTGTTCGCAACCGGTTGCGAAGTTTAGTTGCCATGGCGGCCGAAAGGGAAATATCTTCCGGACTTTGTCGTACAATTATGTGGCACAAAATCACTGTCACGTATCAAGTATCCACTGTAATGCGGTATCAACTATGCGTGATACATATTACGCCTCATGTCTATACGGCAGAGCTAAGTGAACATAACATTCCGCTTTCGCACACTGATGGATACGTAAAAATCTACACAGTCAAGGCGCGGATTTTACGCTGACCGAATCCTGAGCGATTCCAATCGTCAACTGTCAAATTAGTATGAAACCATTGGAATCGCTCAGGATTTGGTGCGCATAATTAGGCCCCAGACCGCTATTGGCTTTCTTTATAAACTCGTTAGATAGCGAAGGTACAATGGCCTAACATGCGGCTAAGGGATTAGGAGTCATTTCGAGTAAATTGTCGCCCGACGCCTAATAAAATCGTGCATTTGATGTCATTTTTTTGACTAAGTGTCGCACTCGTTCATAGTAATGAGCTTGGGTATTTGGTGGATAGGTCAAATATTGCTGAGAGTATTTAAAACGGACTCGTAGTACAGAATATCAACCTTTCCACGCATGCACTTTATTCATCTACGTTATTAACGTATCTACGTTACTTGTGACTTTGCAGCAAAACTGTAAATGTTGACCTTGGGCCTGTTTCATGGAAATACAATTCATGGTTCACTATGACAATTCGATGTGTATCAATTCAACATCGATTAACCCACAGAATAACAAGTAAACTTTTCTGCGCAATGCACTTCATATTGTTTCAGTAAAATAATTTTATAAATGTCGGCCCCGATGTCGACTGTACATTAAAAAAAACTTTCAACAGATCATTGGCCTCTGCATCTACGTAATAATTTTAACTTCAATTACTAATAATCAATAATGTTAACTTTATATAAAATAATTGGTTTGCCTATTTTGGAACGTAACTTCATAATTTACTTTTGTAATTTTTGCCGAGAGTAGTAAACTAACAGTTAATGCTTTCTAAAAGACGCCTGTCACCTCAGTCATCCGAGACCACGGCACCTGAAAAAGTGCCGAAACGTCGGAAAATTGTAAAAATGTAATAAACGAGTAAAATCCGTATAAAAACAGTTTTAAGTAATGAGATGATTTATACAGCGTCCAGTGGCATCCTCACTCACACTAGATGTTTGAAGGGACCACTCGGATATTGCAGTGCCACAACACACACACACACACACAACACAATAAAATACAAACAAATACAAAGCATTGGATTGTATAGATAGAAATAAATTATAATAAAGTAACGCGTCATTCACTAAATCCAACCAGTTACAAGGTGCATCCTTAGTCTACAGAATGAGTCATTACCTCATTACAGTTAGTCCGTGGAGACCTTGCTCGTGACAGTTACAAACTTATAAAGAACAAAAAACTAAAGGAAAACTAATAGGAAAAAAAAACCTCATTCGTATTAAAATCAGCATCTGGTTGAGCTGGTTACGAGTTATAAATAAAATGTGGACTTCTGCCTAGATAAGTAACTCATAATTATGTAGTCATTATTTCTCAATCGGATGTGGATGAAATATTACTTAGGTAATGAAAACTGTACTTTATAATTTATGGTTGAGCGATCTTATTTATAACTAGCTGTGACCCAGCGAACTTCATACCGCCTAACAGACGATTCTTTTTTTTTCTCTCCGTAAGAACCATCCTCGTACTTCAAGGAATATTCTAAAAAAAGAATCAGCGAAATTGGTTTAGCTGCTCTCGAGATTTGCGCTCACCACACATTCAGCGATTCATTTTTATATTATAGAAGATTTATAGACATTTCTCGGAGATAATTTAAATATTCCGTGATTAAGTATTTTTTTATTAACTAATATTGCCAAACTGCTGTGCTGTTTGTTGCTAATGCGATATTATAACTTAAGGTTTCCATTGATTATTTTACACCTTTAACTACATATATATACGTCATTGTGTAATTACTTACTTCTTTTCTTGTTTACGAAAGCAAGTTGGGTTAAATGAACGAGAATTCTGTTCATTAAGTTCATGGTTGTACTTTATAATTTGTTTTAATTGTACAATAAAGAATAATAATTATAATAATAAGTTGCTATAACTAAACATAGATCTTCTTCAGTCTATCCCTTTACCACGTTGAAACTGCCTCTGAGGAATGTTTTAAGGAATCGTATTTTTATGCATAAGATATATAGATAAACAGAATATTCTTTATTGCAAGTACACAAGAAATTATATAAGAGACTTAAAAATAACATTGTGCAGTACAAGTGGCGGGCTTATTACTGAGACCGTAGTGTTTACTAAAACCAGACGTTAGGAGAAGTATGTACCTATGAGAGGTCAGATTAAACTCGCCCTGGCTGCAATTTAAAGAATTCAACGTCGATTCGACCTGTCAAATGTTTTTACTCCTGTGATTGGTTCGCAAGCGACGAACCCGCCGCGCCCGCATGTGTGCCAGTTGACAGACGACATTTTTGCGAGCAAAAAGCCGCCAAAAATCTCGAATTGCAGCGAATCCTTTTGAAAAATTATAATCTTGACGTTTGAATTTCGAACGCGCCGCTGTGGATCTGGCGATTTTGTAGTTAACAAGGAGCCTTATATTCTCGCCGCACAGTGGGCAGAAACTGCTATATGAGGGACATTGGAATTTTTTTCGTGCGAACGTGCAACTTCGGGCGCGCGCTGATAAGATATTGCAAATAAACCAAAGGATAAGACTTAAGTAGTTTTAAAGCAAGATCTGTGAAGACTTACCCAAATGTTATCAGTTTCTGTTTCATTTCATAGAACTAAAGTGAAAATATTTTTTTCCGGGCAAACTATAAGTTTTAGAGAAAAACATTCAGTCACAATTATTTATTAGAATAACGAAATCTTGCGATAAGTGTTAATAAAATAGGAATTAGTGAAAAAAATCCAATGTCCCTTTTATAGCAGTTTCGACCCACTGTGCGCCGTGCCCGTCCGTCTGTATTTCTGTTCGCGGCTTAGCACAGAGTCGATTGGTTGTAGAAAACTGACATTTGGTATATATATACGCGTATAATAAATTAACATAGAGGAAAAAATGCCGACAAAACGAAGAATAAAACTTTAAAAAATGTATTGTTGTTTCTCGCCTGCACCATAGTGTGGGGAATTCGTTGGATTACATTCTTTACAGTAAAAACCACGATTACCGCTGTTGAAGTTACACCACAAAACATAACATCCACATTACTTCGGTATTATCTAAGTACATCCCCCAGAAGTAACTTACATGATTTTCAAACTGTCGTATTTGATGTGAGCATTATTTTGCTATCCACAATAATAGTCTTTCATCATGGTGCAAGGTCACTTATGCCGATCATCGAAGAATAAAAGATCAATCACATAATAGGTTTGCAAAAAAGCTCATTGAAAATTAGAATCGGCCTAACGTTTTTTGCACCAAGCAGTTATTTATTGCCGACATGCTTCAAATAATACTTTGGCTAATGTGGACATTTGTTATTTATTTTTTATATGTTTCTTTCGATATCGATTCGATTTTTCATTCGGAATTTAAGTATTCACCAAGAAACAACTTCGAAATCGGGTGTAAAAAAATATATATTACACGATTTTAACACAAAATAACACTGTCGATATCAACCCAGCAACTCCATTGCTGGGTCACGGGTCTCTTCCTGCATCGCAGGAAGGTTAGATCATAGTCCACCACGGTGGCTAAGTCCGATTTGGTGGAGGATTGTAAGACATTGGCGGGCTTTAGAAGTTATCAAGCCGTCCATAAGGGCTCTGACATGGCTTAACGACTGCCATTACATGACAACGGCTTGACGTGCCTTGCGAAACACCCTTGCGGAAGCGCCTGGAAAAATACTACTAGCGGTAGTCACGGGACGGTCAGCCATCCTGCACGTGACCGCGCCTGTTGTGCTAGTTATTGATTCCAATAACTTGGTTCGATTAGGCCACGAGTGCTTCTATAAAATAACTTATCTATGTATATCTATACCTTCTTCTTCTTCTTCAGGCTATATTACTCCACTACTGGAAATAGCCCTCCCCTTATGAGCGCCATAATAGCCCTGTCTTGAACTTGCCGCATCCAGATTCTATACCTATCTATATCTATATGTGTATAAATAAAATAAAAAAAAATTACATCTGCTATCGTCAACAATGAATTGAAAGACGATAACTTTAATGTGTATTAGCAAATTTTTTTGCACCTCTAAAATTGTCTTCTTTTCACCCGACTGCACCAGAACAAGGCTTATTATGTTCGTAATGATGAGTAAAAGACAAGCAAGATAAGGAAAATCAGATACATCCCGCATTTTGTATAAATTTATGCAGCTTAATAAAACCACGTGCGACTTTAAACATCGGTTGATATAGAGACTATACCAAATTTTGGAATTTATGCACGATCCGCGCGCTTATTTTTAGAATCACATTAACATGAAGGAAATTTTATTGCGAATAGATAATTTTATTTTATTTACTGTTTGTATTATACAGCGACGGTAACCCAGGGGGTAGAACAATGGACTCGGAGGCGAGAGACCCAGGTTCGATTCCTGGTGCGGGCTTGTACCAATGACTTCGTTTTCTAAGTTATGTACATTTTAAAAACCTATTTAGAGGCTAAAAATTCCACCCATGCTGGGATTCGAACCCGCGACCTCTGGCTATCCGTGCCAGCGCTCTTTCCAACTGAGCTAATGGGCGACTCACGGCGTCAGTGAAATTTCGAACCACTTTACAATATTCTCTGTATTACGTATAGAGCGCTGGCACGGATAGCCAGAGGTCGCGGGGTCGAATTCCCACATGGGTGGATTTTTTAGCCTCTAAATAGGTTTATAAAATTGTCTTTAGCACGAGTTAGTGCATTAAAAATAATGTAATTATGTACATTTGTGAAGTTATAGCAGCAATACCACGCGCTAACGGTGTACGAAAACATTGGTGGAAAGCTGAGTGTCTTAGGTCTTACAATACCTAAACGTTGTAAATTGCCAATCCGCGGTGGGCACGCGTGATAATTAAGCCGTTATTCTCTCATTGAGAGAAGGCCTGTGCCCTGCATTGGGACGTTCATAGGCTATAAAAAAATAGCAAAAGTGTCTATCTTATACATGGTTTAGTTTGACGGCCTCGGTGGCGCAGCGGTTTGGCACGCTGCTGTAAAACCGAAGGTCTCGGGTTCGATCCTCGGCCGGGTCCAACTTGGAAACGAACTTTTCTAGTTTGTCTCGGGTCTTGGATGTTATTTATTGTATTAAATCTATCGTCGAGTTAGCACCTATAACACAAGCCATTTAGTTGTACTAAATTAAGGGCTAACGTGATGTGTGTAATATGTCCATGAATATTTATTTTATATAATATTTGTCTGATATGTATGGATACACAAAAATACATTGATGACTTGAACAGGCCCCTATTTATTGCTGAAACAATTACATATTTAACGGTAATATGATATTTAAATAAGCATATAAGTTATGTTTTGCTTCACCAATAGTGGTATTGCTTCTACAACTTTACAAATGTACGCAACTTCAGAATACAGGTTCATTAGTTTATTGTACGTCAGGATTCGAAGCCTTGACCTCTAGAATACGAGGCCGGCGTTCTACCCCTGCGTCACTGACTTTTATTATGAGAACAATGTTTTAGTGAGGAGGAAACCTGAGCGTGTTAATTAATAATAAATAAAAATATTCATGGACATATTACACAGATCTCGTTAACCCCGAACTAAGTACAACTAAATGACTTGTGTAACAGGTGCTAACTCGACGATAGATTTAATACAATAAATACATAGATAACATCCAAGACCCGAGATAAACAAGAAATCTTCGTTGTCTAGTTTGACCCGGCCGGGGATCGAACCCGAGACCCTCGGTGTTACAATCAGCGTGCCAAACCGCTGCGCCACCGAGGTCGCCTTACGAAATTTAGGTTCACGTGGAAGAAGACGTTTGCTTATAAAATGAAGATACCTACAAGAATAAAATCAAAGATTTGTTAGTTCGTTAGTATTAAATTATAAATTATGCACAATTAAATAATTACTATATATTTTATTCCAGCCACTGCCTGTCCAATTAAAGACATCGAAGAAGATGACTAATGGATTTCTTAAGCCCGGTTTTCATTTGTAGGTATTAGAATACAGTGAAAACGGTCAGTTTTAGTCTACTCTCTTAACTTAATGATAATATCAACCTTTGGTATGTCCTCATCCCTGGGGCACGGCATGGCACGGCACTTTCTTCCTGCGATGCTCGAAGAAACTGAACCGTACCCCAGCAGTGGGGACATACAAGCGTTTATAACGAATACATTATTATACCAAATCTTACAGATTAACACTATGATTATTAAAAACTTCAAACCGCCACAAACGTTTATCCCTATTGCCTTCGGACCGAGCGTGTCGACGGCCGTCATTGACACGGTAGCGAAATATTAATTTCATCGTTATGCAGTACCTGCTAATTTCTTGATGATAGTGGACTTTCAGGTTCTGGTGCTGTGATTACTTACACAATATTACAGAAAACAATTTTGTTACAATATAAGGACGTCTAACATGAAAATACACTGAGACTGGGGCTACTGTACAAATGGCCCCAGTACACTATACCCAAGTGTATATGTCGCGCATTAGCGCATATGACAAAGACCTAATTATGTCTTTGAGTGCCTCGTTGGTCTAGACGTTAAGGCGCTTGTGTACCAAAACAGAGGCCGTGGGTTGGATTCCCACTGGGGACCGCCGTTTTGTTATCGAAGTTATCGACATAGCTGAGAGAATCAGCAAGCTGAAGAGGCAGTGGGCTGGCCATATCTGGCGAAGAACCGACAACCGTTGGAGTAGACGTGTTCTTGAGTGGAGACCGCGACTCAGCAAACGTAGTGTAGGACGCCCTTCGACTAGGTGGGATGACGATCTGCAAAAAACTGCCGGCAGATGCTGGATGCGGCAAGCTGAAGACAGGGCGCTATGGCGCTCATTAGGAGAGGGCTATGTCCAACAGTGGACTAACATAAAACCTGAAGAAAAAGAAAAATGTTTTACAAATATATTTATTAACATCATTTCAAGAATATTCTATTTGGGGAGTGTGAAGGTGATATAGAAAGAAGAGTAAAAGCGGGAAATTGTGTAAACGGTGCCTTGCACTCCATTGTGTGCAGCCGAAACATCTCCAAAAGAGCTAGATTGGCTATTCATGGTGGCGTGCTGGTCCCAACACTTATGTATGGTAGCGAGACTTGGGTGTGGCAAAAGAAGCAAGAAAGTAGAATTAATGCAGTTGAAATGAGGTCCTTGAGAAGTATGTGTAGTGTTACTTTGAATGACAGGATACGCAATAGTCTGATTAGAGAACGTTGTGGACTGAAAGAGGATGTAGTGACTAGAATTGAGAAAGGAATGTTGCGTTGGTTTGGACATGTGGAGAGGATGAAGGAAGAAAGATTGACGAAACAAATATATATTGCGAATGTGAGTGGAAGGGCTGGTAAGGGACGTCCCAGACGGACTTACATCGACCAAATAGGGGATGTATTAGCAAAGGGAAAGATAAAAAGTACCCGGAACCGGCGTGCGTGCATGCAACGACTTATGAACGTTGATGAAGCGAAGGTGATCTGTCAGGATCGTGGCAAGTGGCAGTCCTTGGTCTCTGCCTACCCCTCTGGGATACAGGCGTGAGGTTATGTAGGTATGTATGTATGTATGTATGTATGTATGTATGTATGTATGTATGTATGTATGTATGTATGTATGTATGTATGTATGTATGTATGTATGTATGTATGTATGTATGTATGTATGTATGTATGTATGTATGTATGTATGTATGTATGTATGTATGTATGTTTCAAGAATATAACACTAATATTTGATCTCTTTTTCACTTACCATGGTACTTCTAAAAGTGCCGTGGGCTGGTTATCCATTACGGTGAAATGATTAATACTTCGCGGCCATGTCAATGTCGGCCGACGCCCAGTCTGATGCCAATTTGCTAAAAAGGTTCCGAAGGTCAGTGGTTGACTTGTTGGACAAAGTAAGCCAACTTCCTTTTTACTGTTTTCTTGTAGGTGTGCCGCTAGACGGCGTGTCTAATGACGCTGTCTCACATAGTTCTATATTGAACGGCTCTAATCGCGATTATTTATTAGGTAAAACGTAATTACCTTCATCGTCAGGCTATACTAGTCCACTGCTGGACATAGCCCTCCCCTGAAAAGCGCCACGTTGTGCTATCATAGGAGGTAATGCCCATAATCCCCACGCTGGGCATGCGGGTTGGGGATCGCAGTTTGGTGGAATTGTACTACAGGGGGCGCCGCTGCCCACCCCCCGGTTTGGGTCCCTTAGTCGCCTTTTACTACACCCGTGGGAAGAATTGGGTTGGTGCTATTCTCTAGGCCGACACCACGCAAGTAAAATTACCTTAATTTCGTGGAATTCCTAATTTCAACATTTCTGTATTGCACCGACTACCTGTCTCCAATTTCTTTCTTGTCTCCGTCTATGGTTGCCTGGAAGAAATTGCTTTTAGTAATAAGGCCGCCATTTGTACTGTATTTTTTTATATAATTTCTGTTATTGTAATTTCTCTGTACAATAAAGAATATTCTGTCTATCTATCTAACTTATTTCCCGACGTTTCGGCAGCGTTACAGTTGCCGTAGTCTCGGGTAACTATAACTACGAGTATGTATGACAATCGCGATTCATTAAGAAATACTGCTTATATTGACATTTGCATCAACGTTATGTGATGATTTATAAGAGTATTGTTTTGTTTTACTAATAGTTGACTGTACTTAAAACGACACTTGAGCACGGCATCTGTAACGTTGACGAAATGCCGTGAGTTTCGTTTTATCAAACAAATATTCGCGATTAGACTCGCTTAATACTTAACTACAATGTATGGACATCGCGAGTCGTTAAGAAATATTATGCAAGACTTTGTTTACTTGCTCGCTGCTGTAAAATAGTTATTTGTTATACAAGAGTGCAAAGTTGCTTTTTAACCGCGTGTTCAATTTTGATGACCGAGCAAGCGAAGGATTCTAAAATTGAATCACGAGCGCAGCGAGTGATTCAAAATTAGAATCCTGAGCGTTAGCGAGGGAATCAAAAGAGCACGAGGTAAAAAATTTTTGCACTCGAGTGCAACACGTAACTTTTCATTCCACCTCAGCGAGGAAATTACTAAATGCAAAAAAAATACGTTTACAATCACAAGATAGGTACACTTTTTTAATACACAAACTTAGTGCACACGATGTTCTAAATTCAATTTACTTTATCCTCTAGAGAATAAAAACGGCTTTTCCACTCAGATATTGAAGATTAAAAATACTCTTTCCGAGATGGTGGGATGAAAAAATCTTTCCGTTTCCTGAATTAAAATAAGCCAAACTTCAGAATACTGTCAAATTAAATTTCATATTTAAACTCATTATTTTATAAGAAAAATGCCAAAAATATTCTAGCTCTGGAGGCTAAAAATCTTCCATATAAGATTATAGTGCTTCCAAAGGTAGTTCTATATATATATATATATATATAGAACTACCTTTACCCGGGATTCGAACCCGGGTGGAATTTTTAGCCTCTAAATAGGGTTTTAAAAAATTGTCTGTGTCTGCCACCGCGAACCCATCAGTGTAGGCATAAGGAATTTCCCAAGCCGAACGTGATTTCATGGTCCTATGAAATATTCATATTAAAAACACCCTCAAGAACTGTGGTCGTGGCCGCGATGTACAAAAGACTAATCGTCTAACAAAAGCTGTGGTTGGTCGTGCCGAAAAACAAACCAAATACAACTAAAAAGCTGGCCTAAGCTCAACTCTTACCTACTAAATAACCACGCAGTACTATTATGTATTTAGCCCGGGCACCCCCTCGTTTTTTTCATCAAAATTACGCAAAAAAGTTTGTTTTCGATGTGCAAAACGTTTTTCTTATTTTGCTTCCCTAGTAACGAAAAGGTTTTGCGCATGACGGAACGCATTGTTTGTATGACCATAGCAGGTAATGTTTCAAACGTATTAGTCTGAGGTGAAGTACAAAAAGCCAAAAATAACTTCTTGGAAAATCTGTCTCTATAAAAATGTATCGCTAAAATTAGAAAATGGCTAGACCGATTGGGCATTTTTTCATATTTATGATAAAGTTTAGATGGTGAGAACAAAACAGATATAATATGTGGATGATTCGAAGTTCACGTGATCATCTAGTCTATTTTTAATATATAAGAATCTCGTGTCACAGTATTTATAATCAAAGGGGTGAGTCTCTAACATGCGTAGTGTTCAATAGAGCCATATTAGTCCGGTAATGGTCGTTTCATTCACACTATCGGTAGTCTAATAACCAATCGCAATGCAATGGTATAACCCGTGCTACTTAATTCGGCGCCTCTCGCGATTCGATCTTCTTCGCGAGGGATGCCTATTCAATTTGCGCGGGTTATACGGCTGAAATTACATTGGTCTGCTATTGCTTTGTAGCCTACCAAATTGTAGCAAATATCAACTATTGTCGTGCTTATTTCATTGTTTTAAAAAACTATGTAAGTATTCGATTTTAGGACCTGCTCCAAAACTGCTTCACTGATTTCTATGAACCTATTTAGAGGCTAAAAATTCCACCCCTGCCGGGATTTGAACCCGCGACCTCTGGCTACCCGTGCCAGCGCTCTTTCCAACTGAGCTACTGGGCGACTCACCGACATTAGTGAAATTTCGAACCTCTACAATATTCACTGTATCACGTACAGGCAGCGTCATCTGGCTGAAGTAATTTGCATCATTTGCACTTGATTTCTATGATTTTTTTGTGTATATTTGGTAAGTCTGAGAATAAGTCGTTGGCTAATTAATATGACAAAACAACGTTTGCGGAGTCAGTTAGTGCTGTATTAAAAATCAGTTGAAAATGATGATTGAACAATAAAAGAAATATTGTATTAAATAAAATTTCAACAATTGGTCACCATAATGGTATATATAACAGACGTTTCCTTATTTGGTAAATAAGGAAACGTCTCAAAGTCCAACTTCACTCGCACTCGCAAAAAAATTATGAGAACAAAGTTCGCAATGCATCATTACGAGCAGAGTTTTTAACCCAAGTATCAAAATAGATACGCCAATAAGAGGTAAATATCCGCTACTCGCTTTGTAAAAAAAACGGTCAAGTTTGACCGCTTTTACTGCTCGATATTGAAATATTCGTTTTTAATGTTATTTAATTTCGTTCGGGATCAGGTAGAATTTTTTTTTTAAATTTATATATTTAAAGTTAATATATTTATGCCACATATGGCAATAAAGTGGCTTTTTCCGCACGCTGCGCGTACGGAAAAAGCCCTCCCTCGCTTGCAGCTCGGGCCGCAAACTTCTGCGATCTCGGCCTTTCTTTGTATTACCACCCTAGTTGTGTAATGTATTATTTTAATACAGTTGCTCAAAAAGTGGCGTATTGCAGGGACGTATAGCGTGCGGGATGTGGGCTATTACACACTCGTGCTTTTTTTTACCTTTCCTGCACTCATGCGTTCTCTTTCCCAACTGGCAAAATAATGTCTATTAAAAAGAAAAACCAACCATGAAGTTTTTACTAAAAAAATCATAGAAGTTTTTATGATTCATGCAAATACGTATATTTCTAAAAAGAAGCTACTTATTTGTTTTAATATCAGATTTAATGATTTGATTGAATGAGTAAGGTTAGGTTTCATTTCATTTCATCTCATTAAATTTCATTTTCATTTCATATCAATAAAAAAATCCTACTGAATACTGGCTGTATGGGCATGGTTCCCTTTGCCTACCAGAATGGGTGAAGAAAAAAAAATCTCCAGGCGGTATGGGCTTAAGCTCTTAGCCTTTTCCATAAAGGAATAAAAGTTACAAAAAATTTTTTTCGTTACTGTATTAAAAATTGTCGTTCAGTACACGTGCGGAACCGTCATTGTAACTTGTTCCGACTGTCAACCCTCGCCTTCGGCTGCGCCTCGGCTCGGCTAGACATTTGTCGGAACTCTTTGCAATGACAGCCTTTCCGCACTTGTAATGAAATATACTATAATATACTCAATGTAATTCAATTTACTTCAACGTAAAAAAATTACATTCTTTCTGCTGAATGTTTTTATATTTTAAAGACCACCACCAGCGCCATCACCAACGCGTTGGTGTGTATCAATCCATCATGCTGTACGCGCCCACTACTGGACATAGACATACCTATGGCACGCCTGTTCCCTCTATCTTCGGCCGTCCTCATCGGTGGCATCCTTGATTTTTAATGTTATTTTACATTGTTCTACCCGAAAGCAAACTACAAACTCTCAAAAAGACGATAAATTGTCGCCGATGTTCAACTACATATTTGAATGAAGACCAAATACTCACGATGGCCACCCAACTACTACAGCCTCTTGACAGTACCTAGGTATTTTACAAAAATTCGCTTCGCAAACATCCGCGTCATTTCCATTTGTTAGCATAAATAAGACGATATGCCAAACATTGACTTGAGGACACCAGAAGTGTATTGACATTCCCTGACGCTAAGTGCAGCCTTCTAAAACACATATTTTGGGTCATAAATTCTTATAAGATTCCACCGACTGTGAGTTGAAAAAATAATGTGTGAAATGACGGCGAAGGCGGTATATTTGTATGAAAAAACTTATGCTTGATAAAAAACAGTTTTCAAGTTTGGTTTTATTTGAAAACCACGTTGTATCTCTAACGTTACATAGATAATTAATTATGAGTAAATCCGATGAACTGCCAGTGATGCTAGGTGACAGATAATATTATAAAGACCTCCACTTGCATTCAAAATGAATTCATTTCTCTTTTGAGCTGTTATCAGTCTGGTGAAGGAAGTATGTAGACTGTTTTTTCTATGTAGTACTTACATTGGCACTTCAGCAGCGTGTGCTGAATTGATAAGCTAATCAATAAAATATCTTGACATTCCTATATAAATTAAAAAGATTTCTCATACCTTTTCATACGAGGTCAGTCGATATTGAAACTCCCGTCAGGAAGTTGCATTTTTCCTGAATCCAGACATGAGAGGCCGAGTTTCATGTAACTACAATTTGTACTTTAAGACGACAATTTAAGGTACATTGCGTAGCCAAGTCAATAGATTATCTGTGGGTTAAATAGACTTTGCAATGTACCTGGAATTGTCATCGTAAACTATGAATTGTAGTTCTTTGAAACGCGCGCCTGGTCAGATTTTTCAAATAGCCTTCTGAGCCCTGGAGGTAACAGTTATTTCAAGTCTTTCGAAGAACTTTTTCTTCATGTTGTCCAAAAAATTATAAGGAAAATTTTGGACCTGGAACAGTAAGTTTTCCGGACTTTCTACTAAATCATTGGGTGTGAATTAAGAAAGTTATTCGTGATGTCCTATTTCTAGGACGCCAGGGTTTAAGAGGATAGATTAATGGCGCCGTAATTAGGCATAGGCATCTGATACAAATGAGACTAGACTGCTGGCACCAGTGTCATTACATTAACTCTGTTGCAAGTAGTCAATAAACGGAATTATTGAAACCGCAACGTTCAACAACAAATGGGTAAGCAATAAGCTAGGTGATCAGAGCATTTGAATAGGTATGTAATAATTCCATGGTACACATTGCGCTAACAAATGACTGTAACATCACAACTAAAATCAAGTGAAGTTTTTAACGATTTTCTCACTGTCTATTTATGTATTAAATGACACTAAAAACTACCGTATCATCGGTTAAGAGTATGACTAAAGGATCGCGTGCATATAAAACGGCATCGCTTCCGTCCCGTAATGATGGCGGTGACGGCAAACGGGCCACGTGACAGCCTCTTAATGATAGTTGCCTGATGATAGTGCTGCGGGCATGTGATCAATAAGTGCACTATCAGCCACCTGCTCGATGACCAAATTGTTTGGGCGTTTATTTATTGGTTATTTTCTTAAGGGTAAAGTGAACGTGTATGTAATGTTTGGGGTGCTGTTGATAATAGATGACAGCCATTTGTATCTATTTCCTGATCCTGTAATTTTAAAATAGCTCTATTCCACTAGCTAAGTGTGATGTAAAACATACCATAATTAATTTGCAGTGAAGAAAATTATACTTTTTGTTTAAATAGCTCATCCGTTATTTCCACAGCTCATTCGTAATATTTTTTTACTGGTGAGTCAATGTCTCATATTTCAAGCATAATATCATGCTGACGACTTTAAGTATGTATTAAAATCTGTATCTGTTTTTCTCAGACCCGAGGGTCTCGAGTCTAATAGACACAGTTGTTTAATAGAATGACATTATGAGCAAGAGTTTAGCTGTTACTTTCCTATATTTCGTAGTCTCCTAAGCAATAGCAGTACAATGTGAGTTCAACGCTTAAGTTGTTAAGGTGCAAGGGTTATACCTACTAGTGTCAATGAAACAAAAATTCCCGTACTAATGTCACTTTATTCAACCAACCAAATTCGAGGGGGACCTCTTAAGCTTTGGGCATAGGATGGCCAAAAACCCAGGGATTTTTGGCCATCCTTTGCCATCCTTTCTGGGCAGGGGTGGGAGATCAGCGAGCAGGCTTTTACCCACCATAGGGAAAGAAAACCTACAAAAACTATGTGATTCTTTGACCTTTTCCAAAATATGATTTTATACCAACGCCAACTTGCACCACTTTCTTCGATACGTAACATTTAACAACAATTCTTCAAACAGAAGTAAATTTAAATGGCTGTTAAAGGCCAGTATTACAGAAGCGTACTCAAGCGCCGATCTCTACTTAAGACTAGTTTTGAGTATGGATTTAATTTTAGAACGTTACTTGAGTCAAGATTCATCGAGCGCGACTCAACTGAGTAATAGCTAATTCGAGAACGATACTTGGGTAGCAATCTCTACATAAGTAAAGATCAAATCTGTATTTACTCAAGTGTGGTCGGAACCACGCTTGAGAGTCGATCGGCCAGTTATTAAAGTTGTCAATTTGGAATGTTTATTGCAAAATTCATATATTCGAAAACCTTGATTACTATGACGAAATAGTTAATGATAGCAGCAGCCCCTTAGGCATTTAAGGGACGCTGAAGACCCCTACTGCATGGATTCTAATAAGTATCATTATGTGCAAAAACAATTGCATTAATATTGGGGTGGTTTCATTGAATAAATTTCACGCAACACAATCACTTCGCGAGCCCTTCCGTGCTTCGCAAGGTACGTTAAGCCGTTGGTGCCGGCTGTCATATAATGGCAGTCGTTAAGCCATGTCAAAGGCCTTATGGGCGGCTTGATAACTTCTGACTGTAAGACCCGCTACTGTCTTACAATCCTCCACCAACCCGGACTTGGCCCCCGTGGTAGAGTATGGCTTAACCTTCTTGCGATGCAGGAAGAGACCCGTGCCCCAGCAGTGGGGACATACAAGGGTTGATGACGAACACAATCACTTCACCTTGTCCCAAACTAGGATATCCTGTACTTTGATAACCAGGAAAGAACGTCACAAACATGAAAGTACACCGAGACTGTGGTCACTTGTACAAATATATAGGCCCAGAGTGGGAAAAGAACTCACAAGCTCGGTCTTGGTAACCAAGCGCCTTAGCGGCAAGGCCAACAAGACATTCACAAAGAGGAATAAATAAAATAATCAGTAAAACAATCTCAGCTTTTTTATTGCTCATAAATTTGTAACATAATTGACACATATTCTATAAATCTGCTGTGTTGAAGTTGACTTTTTATCTTCCTCGAGGAGGATCCTCTCCACTGTGGTGAAGTTGAAGTTTTGTGTTCAACGAGCAGGTTCCTCTCCACTGCGATGAGGTTGAAGTTTTATGTTTACCGAGCAGGTTCCTCTCCACTGCGGTGAGGTTGAAGTTTTATGTTCAACAAGCAGGTTCCTCTCCACAGCGGTGATGTTCAAGTTTTATGTTCAACGAGCAGGTTCCTCTTCACTGCAGTGAAGTTGATTTTATGTTCAATGAGCAGGTTCCTCAATACTGCGGTGAAGTTGAAGTTTTTTGTTCAACAAGCAGGTTCCCCTCCGCTGCAGTGAAGTTGAAGTTTTATGTCCAACGAGCAGGTTCTTCTTCACTGCAGTGAAGTTGAAGTTTTATGTTCAATGAGCAGGTTCCTCTCTACTGCGGTGAAGTTGAAGTTTTATGTTCAACAAGCAAGTTCCTCTCCGCTGCGGTGAAGTTGAAGTTTTATGTCCAACGAGCAGGTTCCTCTTCACTGCAGTGAAGTTGAAGTTTTATGTTCAATGAGCAGGTTCCTCTCTACTGCGGTGAAGTTGAAGTTTTATGTTCAACAAGCAGGTTCCTCTCCGCTGCGGTGAAGTTGAAGTTTTATGTCCAACGAGCAGGTTCCTTTGCACTGCGGTGAAGTTGAAGTTTTATGTTCCATGAGCAGGTTCCTCTCCACCGCGATGAAGTTGAGTTTTGTCTTTTACGAGGAGGACCCTCTCCACTGCAGTGAAGTTGACTTTTTATGTTCCACAAGGAGGATTCTTTCCACTATGGTGAAGTTCCTTGTTACATCTTGTTTCAAAACAGCGATTAATGTTCAAATTAAACCACACCGACTATGTACAGATATTAGTAATTTATTAAACCTATTTCAATTTCAATTTTGTAATGATGGCTTCCCTAAGGATTCTGCCAATGTCTGAGTTACGAAAGAATAGCACCTCTTGGAATGACAAGAACGGTTTTTTAATGCCTACTACTATAGCTCTGTAGAGCTTTTTACCTGCAACAAAAGACGAACACAATATATACATTTACATGGTGTTAGTCGGTACAATTACACAAACTACAAACTAATTTTGTTAATTTCAACATATGAACATAGAATTTTAGCGAATGAAGAGAAAACCAATGGTAGTACGCTGCGGAGGTTGGCGGGACGGGGAAGATCCACCGGAAGAATACTGTACAGGGAGGAACCATATTTTACACAATCGAAAAATATGTGATCTGCAGTTCCCTCGGCCAGACCGCATTCGCACAAGGAATGGTCCCTGACCCGGATCTTGGCCAAAAACACAGGCGTTGAGGCATGCCCCAATCGGAGACGACATATTGTCGAGGTGACTCTTCTGCTAGCGTCCCGAAATTTGAAAAACCATGGGCGAGTCGGTATAAAGTCCTGCATGTTCCCATATTGAGTCGGTTTAGCTTGACGGTACAATGCCCACTCCGTTTTCCATGCCTTATCAAGATCTGACTTAGCTGTGGCTCGAAGGTCGGCTGGAAAGTTGAAAAAATGCGTCCTTTCTCCGTCATGAACTGCCCTCTTGGCCCAGGAATCTACGAATTCATTGCCCTGGATTCCTGAATGACCCGGAATCCAGGCCAACACTATTTCTAAACCATTGGTGTGACATTTATAAAGCTGCTCTCTGATATTATAAATAACGGGAAACTTGGTCTTCGAATGAAACGGGTTGGTCATAATAGCCTGGAGGCAGCTGAGGGAATCCGAAAAAATGATGGCCTTCTGGATGAGATTTTTGTGGGTTTCAACAAGCTTAATAGCCTCCAATAATGCGATTGCCTCACCTGAAAAGACTGATGACAAAGGTGGACATTTATGTTGCAGGATGATATTGTACTTAGGTATCCACACTGCGGAACCTACATTGCCATCATCGGACAACTTCGACGCATCGCAATAAACCGGCACCCAACCTGTCCACTGGTCAACTAGTTTTTCGTTAAACCTTGTAGCTGCATCTGGAGAGTGTTTGGAGATATCGAAAGAAATAATTTTAGGAGAGAAGGTTAGAGCTCGATAATCTACAGCAAAAAGGGGATGAGTATTAGTCTGCGAGACTGGATCTTGTAGATCGCAAAATTTTAGGTAACTTTTGAGCATACATGGGATGTCCTTATGGGACCAATAACTAGACGTATTGGCAAGAGATGAGAGTTCACGTAAAATTTTCAATAGGGGGTGGTTTCGGAATTGTACGACGTTATAGAAGAACCGATCAGACAGGTACTGGCGGCGAAGGTTGAGGGGTGGGTCACAGCATTCGACAAGGAGGGCTGCCGTAGGAGAGGATCGCATGGCCCCAATCACCACACGAAGACATTTAAATTGGATCCTATTTAATTTGGTCAGAGCCATCTTGCTGCACGGTTCTAAAAGAAATGTGCCGTAGTCAAAGTGACTACGAACGATTGCGTTATATACGAGCTTAAGAGAATACTGATGGGCTCCCCACCAAACACCAGCCAGGCATCGCAGAATGTTCAACCCTTTTTCGCACTTTTTTACGATGTAATCAAGGTGAGGAATACCTGTAAGTTTGGAATCTAAAATAACTCCCAGGAATTTAACTTCTAAGCTATTTGGAATTTGTTCATTATTTACATAGACTTCGATGCCAGGTGGGGTTCTTTTTCTGCTAAAAACTACGACGCTACTTTTCGCAATGGACAGAGAAAGACCATGATTGTCGAGCCAGTCATCTAGATAATACATTGCGTCATTAATACGACTAGACGCTTCTTCAGTATCTTGGAATGGTAGATAAAGAGCAATGTCATCTGCATATTGCAGGATATTGCAGAATGATGTGACTGAAAGTTCAAGGTCATAGGTATATAAATTATATAGAATCGGGCTCAACACTGACCCCTGCGGCAAACCTCTCCATACTCTTCTAGGAGGGAGAAAGCCAGTAAAACCTCTGACAAGAATTGTCCTCTCCATCAACAGGTTGCAGACGAAGTCTACTAGCCTCACTGGAATACTCAGCTGTAACAATTTGTTTCTGAGTATGGGAAGCAGGACATTATCATATGCAGCCGCAACGTCGAGGAAAACTCCAACTACAGATTCCTTCTTTGAAAAGGCCACCCGGATCTCTGATGTAAGAATACTAAGGCTATCCATGGTACTTGATCCTTTCCTGAACCCAAATTGTGACTTTGCCAAAAGACCTCTCGATTCCACTAACCACTCAAGTCTGCGCTTGATAAGATGTTCGCAAATTTTGGCTAGGGTAGACGAAAGAGCAATGGGGCGATACGACGAAGGGTCATTGGCTTCTTTACCGGCTTTTTTTAAGGGGATGATGATCTGTGTCTTCCAGCTATCTGGGATATATCCTGACAGAAAGAAACTGTTAATTAAGTCTAAGAAGTAAATTTTGAAATCATAGTTGGAATTTTTAAGAAATGAATAAGGGATGCCGTCCAAACCTGGGGCTGAGTCTGTGAGTGGTTCCAAGGAACACAAAAGCTCTTCCATAGAGAAAGGATCATTAAATCCGTGGGAAATGTTAGGGGAATTATAAAGTAACACACATTCTGGAAGGGGGGCAGAGGGAGGGGCAAGCCTCATAGCAAAACCTTCAAGCCAAGTAGAAGGATCATTAGAGATGTCGTCCTGGAAATGCCTGGAACTGCGAAATCGTCGGACTCCCCTCCAGACTAGCCCTGGGGGGGTTCTAGGGGATAGGCCTTCAGTAAAGCGAATCCAACCTTGTTTTTTTTTGTCTGCCAGAAGCCTTTTTGTTTCTGCTGCTATCTTCTGGTAGTGAACAAAATTCTGTTCTGTCATGCCTTGATTATATGCTAACTCTGCTTTTTTCCTACCATCCACAGCCGCAGAGCATTCTGCGTCCCACCAAGGTGGCGAAGCTAAGAATTTCTTTGCTGGCATTTTTTTCTTTTTAAATACTGAGGATGCAGAAACATCAAGTATCTCCACCACCTTTTGATAGGAGGAGCCGGCATTAGCCACTGTGACTCCAGGAAGAGAAGCAACATGTTCCTTAGTCAGGGAGGAGAACCTGTCCCAACCAGATTCTTCCAATTTATATTTTAACAGTGGTGGATGATGTCTCTGCATTACCGATTTGGAGGGAAAACAAATTAATAAAGGGAAGTGGTCACTACCATAGGATGATGACAAGGCCTGCCATGACAGTATAGGAGCTAAGGAAGGAGAACAGAGAGAAAGATCTACAGCAGACCTCGGATCCTGATTAGGGAAGACCCTGTGAGTAGGGGTGCCATCATTAAGGATACATAGGTTTATTCGGTCCATGACATCTAGTAGATCGTAGGATGCTGAGTCATTATGATGACACCCCCAGAGGCTGTTGTGGCAGTTCAGGTCTCCCATCATGACCATAGGGCCTGGGATGGAAGATAATATAGAGCTTAATTCAACCAAAGTTGCTGATGAAGGATGTGGAATATAGACAGAAACAAAAGTGGTATCTAAAGATCTGAGGGCAACTATATTAAATGAGGCGGAATGGTCAGGTATATTAATTTTTCGAAAAGCCAAATTGTAACTAATAAATAGAGCAACCCCTCCAAATCCATCACTGCGGTCCTCCCGAAAGCATGCAAAGCCAGGGAGCCTAAATATAGACTCAGGC
Organism: Yponomeuta sedellus; assembly: GCA_934045075.1. Classification (NCBI taxonomy): domain Eukaryota; kingdom Metazoa; phylum Arthropoda; class Insecta; order Lepidoptera; family Yponomeutidae; genus Yponomeuta; species Yponomeuta sedellus. The sequence goes on along the minus strand of OW203727.1, from coordinate 10,861,538 downwards.
TTAAGCCATGTCTCCTGGACGGCCACAATGGATGGAGAGTGTTGATTAATTAAGGAAATAAATTCTTGTTTTTTTAGTTTGCAACTTCTACAATTCCATTGTATGAGAACCAGGTCCATGATCAGCGGACTGACTGACTAGAGATGCAAGTAATTCACGCACGTTGTTCGGTAACTCGACATTGTCAAGTCGAGTGCATATATTAACCAGGCATTTAGCAAGAAGCTCCAGTAGATTGTCATTAGGACTAGTTTGGAATGCTGGATTTAGGGCACACCCATTAGGGAGTGCTGATGGAGGAGAACTAATAATCTTTGTATGAACCTCTTTATCATAGCCATGGGAGGAAGCGGGAGCTGGGCTTTTTCTTGGGGTAAATAGGGTTCTTTTGTATGAATGGGAAACTGGTTCTAATGGAGTGTTTGATACATCTTTTGTAGGTAGTGGGTTGGGAGACAGCTGGACTGATCTGCGGGCAGAGTCTGAGTACAGTCTCCGTACTTGTGGGAAGCGAGCTGCTGCTTCAGCATAGCTAATGCTTTCTTGAGCCATAGTCAGCTTGATGGTTTTCTGGCGGGAGTGTTCTGGGCAGCTTTTGTCGGTTGCCATATGAAGGCCAGAGCATAACAGGCATGACACCTGAGCTACATTGCAAGTGTCCCCGGGATGGGATTGACCACACTTAAAACAACGTGCATTTGATCTACATTGAGCCTTTATATGCCCAAAACGACAACAGTTGTTGCACTGTATAGTGGGGAAAATGTAAGTTTCAACTGGAATTGACGTATAGAAACATATAATACGCTTTGGAAGCTGTTGCCCTGAAAAGGTAAGAACCACAGATTGAGTAGGTACCCAAACTGGGCCCCCCTCCTCACGGAATACTTTGCGGTTGAGCCTACGAGCCTTGAGGATGCAAGAGTCGATATCCCTGATAGACGCTGCCTCAACAAGTTCCTCCATTGACCAATCAACAGGGATATTTCTTACAATACCCGTACGGGTGACAATATGTGCTGGTATGGATGCCTCATATTTAAAAGTGACCAGAGCTGGGTGGGAAAGAAATTTGTTTGCTGCAGTCGCTGACCGAAACTCAACAGAAATTCTATTGCGGCCGATAGGTTTAACTCCATCAAGGGCAATGTCTTCTATCTTGTTTTCGTGTAAGAATTGCCCAAATTTGATAGGCCTAATAGTGGATCCAGCAGAGGGGTCAGGTACTTTACGCTGAACATGTACAACAAACGGTGCAGAATCGGAAGGAGTGTACACTTTGATCTCATCCATTTCCGGGTGGACAAAAACGGTCTGAACCGAGGGAGTGCATGATGACGGATCTTTGATATGTTTTTTTGGTAGTTCCGCGACATGATTTGGGAGACCGGTCTCCGCGCAAGGACGTTTTCTAGAGTCTGTTGGTACCTCGGTTACAGTGACATCCATAAGAACGGCCGACCCGCCGCCTACGTCTCGGCTTGAGCCACCCGGGTCGGGTGGCTCGTCACCCATTCTAACTTCTTCACTCGCTAATTAAGACAACACTCGGACTTACACTAATAAACACTTAACACAACATGCACTACACAGGGAAAAGCACCACAGAGGGCGTTTGGCTGTATAACGCAAAATAATGCTAAGAAAAACGAAATTCCACTGAAAAGCGTGCGACTAGTTCTCACTTTGACAGCAGAATCCTTATTAAACATAAATAGACAGACGTCAAGAGAATTATTTTATCGACATTTGTTACGTTCCGTTCTGTACTCAAAGCGAATAAATAAACAAGAAGCGTGAACGTTTTGCTTCCTTTAAATATACGGTTCATTACAAACTAATATCTAAATAAAGAAACTTTGAACAGTTTATTTACGAATACATAAACATTATTTTAGTTTCCTCTGTATATTTGACATAATTTACTAAGTTTTATTGTCACGTTTTTGTAAAATGCGTAAAACGGAATAAAAATCAACACTTGTATTTTTCTTGTCATAGAAAACAAACTTTGATCATAGACAATCTGATTGCAGTTCTGAATCTCTACTTAAGCAGTGATTGGCTGATCTCTACTCAAGAACTGTTTGAAAATAAAGGGAGTGCTTGAGCATCGATTCAGCGCTCAAGTAATGATTGGGTGATCTGAGATCAATCTGTGCTTGAGCAACGTTCTGTAATACCGGCCTAAGTGACATTTGAAAAGTGCTGCACGGCGGTTTATATGTATGTCCATAACATTGTTTAGGTAAATGACCTCAATAACTAAATATAAATATTCATAGACATATTACACTGATCCCGCTAGCCCCATACTAAGTACAACTAAATGACTTGTGTTGGTAGATTTAATACAATAAATACATAGATAACATCCAAGGCCCGAGACAAACTAGAAAAGTTCGTTTCCTAGTTTCACCCGGCCGGGGATCGAACTCGAGACCTTCGGTTTTACAGTCAGCGTGCCAAACTGCTGCGCCACCGAGGCAGTCAATATGCGTCAATATGTAAAACTAATAATTATGATAATTTCAAAATCAATCTGATTCAATAATGAAATCACGTCAACCTTTACATTTTTGTTGCAAATTCGCCCGTAACGTAACTGAAAAGACTGCACGAATCTAAAGGTGCATGTGCTGTCGACCTTCGATTGCATCTTGTACAAGGTGTAATTATGTATTAGGTATAGTTGTAGGCCTTGCCTAAGGGTTTTAATTATTACTTTAATTAAAATTGTTTTATATTTATTACTTAGAAGAATATATCATAAAACCTAATTATTTAATAGGAGATCGTAACTATTGCGTGAGCAATAAACGCTAGCACAAATGCACTCTAACAATGTTATTAAAAAACATGATTCCACTAAAACAATCCTCAGAGGCAATTTAAATAATCTGCGGTTAAATGTCTTCACCACAGAATATTTAAACTGCATCTCAGGAGTGATATAAGAAATCGGGTTTTTACGCATAAGTCTGTTAGCTTTTAGAATACACCTCGGCTACTATCGGATAGAATCAAATATATTCGTGTAATAGAAATATCGGATTTAATATGAACTAATAATTACATAACTTTTCAAAATAGCGAAGAAAAGTTTTATACAGAGCGTAGTATTACACTCGTGTGCTTTCGGCGAAAACCGAAGCCTACTATAGAGCCCGAGGTATATTCTAAAAGCTAACAGACGTTACTAAACGTGATTTGGAAGAAACATATTCATTAGGTATTAATCTTCTTCGTCTCTCCGCATTTATTCTTCTTTGTTTCTTTCCAAGCGAAACAGATCGTCGAAACTGGCTACATCCGTTTATTCATTGATGTCCTAAGCCACGAATTTCTTCTTCTCGCAACACACCTCGTTCTCTCAATATTATTGTTATTAATCTTCTTAGCTCCTTAAAAACCTACTAAGAGGCTAAAAATTCCACCCATGCCGGGATTCGAACCCGCGACCTCTGGCTATCCTTGCCAGCGCTCTTTCCCACTGAGCTAATGGGCGACTCGCCGGCATCAGTGAAATTTCGAACCTCTTTACAATACTCTCTGTATTACGTACATCATTTAGTGCAGTAGTATTTATATGAACCGCCACCATGTTGCTCAGTTTAATCCTTTACTTTGCAACCAACGCTCACTGTGAAGTAAAACATCGTGAGGAAACCCGCGAGTAAGCCAACCGGCTTTGCACTCCGATTTGTCTTTCCTATGGGTTACGATGATTAAGCCCTCAGGATGGTATAGGTGCTGGGCAAGGCTATGTCCAGGCAATGTCCCGGGCACTGTAGCGTCCTAGTGGGCCTCTCGCTCGAGTAGTGTGAGCGAAGGTGCTATTAGACGCTGTATAAACCATGTCATTACGTAGATGCAAAGGCCAAAGTATTTCATGCAAACAAATTGTAAAGGTTGATGAGCTGTTACGTAGTTAAGTTGACTTATACCAAGAGTGAACGTGAGGCCTTCCACTTACGATCCGTAACGTTATCCATCTCGGTGATAATAAATCAATTCATCAAGATAAAGCCTACAAAACATCTTTTCCTGCTAATAGGAAATCCCAACCAGAGTACTTCTCGAAAGAGGAAGGTTAAACAGTGCATATAAGCGCTTAATGAGATCTGAGACTATACCTACTGTAGGTACAGACAAAAAAGAAAAAACAATATTCGTATGGAAACAGTGTACAGTCGACACCTGGTCAACCGTCACATTTTTGTTGCAATATCGGCCCTAACGTATCTGGTTAGAGTGCATTTATAAAAAGGTTAATGTGCTGTCAACAGTATCGCATAATTAAGGAGACGATTTGGAGCTAGTGCGTTTGCAGGTATTTCCGTATTATCGAATAGGTTTGAATTGATTTCTAATGAAACCTATGTTAGACAAAACTTGATTTATTCAGAGTGCTTAGTGCGAGTTTGACAGATCCAATCGAATAACTTTACTACCGCGTTAATCGAGCATTGAGTAGTGAGTATGAGTAAGTTAAGCGTTCGAACTGGCAAAACGCTGTCACAGTACAACTCGCACTCGCGTTTATTCGTGTTTTGGCTGGTAAACTTGTTCACTTCTCAACGTAAACCATTACAACTCGCACTCAGCAATTTTAATTTCCATACTTGTCGCTAGGTGGCGCTTCCTCGATGCCATAGAAATATGAGTTTACGTTAACGCGATCGAGTAGTTAAAAAACTCGCACTAAGCACTCTGACCTAATTTGTTTGTAAAATACATTTTAAATATTTGAAAATGTTTGTTATAAAAATTTCTTAGTTAAGTAAAGTGATATTCTTATTATAATTATAGGCTCACTAAAAGGTGTTTCGACTGTTTTAATAAGTGCTAATATAAATTGACTCTACATAAATTTTATTTATATCAATAAATACTCTTAGTATAATTATATACAGCGCGTCAATTATACTTTCTTGATCAAGCAGGTATAATTCATATATTTCTGAAATAATTTGATTTGTTTGTACATCTACTTCATTCTCCAATGAATTGCTCCAGTCCATCCGAAGGTTATCTTTAAGAGATCACTTTTAGCGATAAGGCCCCGTCTGTACTCTTAGGTTAAGATATATATGTGTAATTTCCTTTTTCACGTACACTGAAGTGTTTTCTATCTATCTATTTTTGACAAATTTTCGTTTTAAATCAGATGGTTGGTAAACAATAACTAATATTATATCTACGTATCTATCTACTCCCGAAAATATATAGAAAGTATCCAAACTAAAAAAATATGCTCACCAAGCACTAAAACGGATCTCACTGCTTCGCAGTCACACCAAATTCGTAGAATAACACCGGTTTTTTTTGTAAACGCATTTGTCAACAGTTTGTCACCAGTTTTTGTGGACATTTGGATTTTTCGTAGCAAAACAGAGACATTTCTATTTTTGTTTTAAATTAAAAAACACTGTGAAGAATTAGAATGTCTTAACTTTTATAATTTTATTTCTATTAGATCGATTAGATGTAACTGGCCACGTGCACGCGCAAAAAATCTAGTTAAAATTGGTTTGAAATCTGAATATAGCCGTGAACCTTAACTTAAACTCGTTCGTTATATTTTCAATGTTTAAAACAGGCAAGACATAAACTGTAAAAGTAAACCAGTTCTAAAAGGTCAATACAGCTGAGTGCAGAAAAAAAAGCTTTATGTTAGCTCGGATAATAATTTATCTACGACAGGTGACTGGCTATCCTAGTGATTCTAGAATGTTCTGGTGAACTCCAGTTTGTGGCATTTCCTTCGAGGAGAATTGGTCACCAGATGTGCCAGCATTTGGAGATGGACCTGAAGCGTCTACTATAACACTAAGTTGGACGAGACACAGACACAGTGTTATATTTGATCATCACAAAATCGTTGGATAGTCATGTCCATTTTCAAAGGAAAATCTTACTCAGTGCCTCACACAACTTCGATCAACTTTTCATTTTTTCTATTAACTTAGCAACTCGTCTGGTGGAATGTTGTACCTCTTAGAAAACTGTCATTATATGTATTACTCTCCACGTTTCCTATGTAGAATTTTCTTACACTACGTATCCATAATCCGTTTATAATAGAAATTCTGTATAATAAAAACTGTATTTACGCGGATATTTACTCGTTTAATTTTACAATCAAAAATAAATCTATAAACCAATTATTTTACATAAATAATCGGTTTGTAGATTAAATTTTAATTTCAATTATGTACTAATAATCATTATTCTTGCCATTATATTAAATAATCGGTTTGCCTATTTTGGAGCGTAACTTAATTTTTTTTGTCATTTTTGCCGAGGGTAGAAAACTAACAGTTAATGCTTTCAAAAGGACGCCGGTTACCTAAGTCTTCCGGCACCACGTACTTCCAAAAGTGCAGAAACGTCAGAAAATTGTAAAATGTAAAATTAAACAAGTATCTGTGCAAATGCAGTTTTTATTATGTTAGTGTAGTGTTAAACCTTAGAAAATACTATAATTGTGTGTATGTAAACATAATTATGTAGGATTGAGCAAAATCTTACAAGTCTTATTAACTGCTACCATAATGAGCCTGTTGGAAACTATTAACATAATTGTAATATCTAGAAACGAAGAGCCCAACTCAGAGTCAAATTATCTTGAGAGCAATTGAGAAATCTATATTTAGATTTTTAACTGTTCATTGGTAGACACATGAAAATCCCGTACATATAGACTACCTCTATTGGTCGAATAACATAATCATCAGTTAGAGAATAGGCAGGTAGAGTCAGCACAAAAACTCTTCCTCCATAATTAGTCTGTGAATGTTTGAAAACAAAATTGTATTGTATAGTAGGTAGACCTTAGAATCAGCTACGGTTTTTTAAACTGGCATTTATGCCGCGGGCGTTAAGAGTTATCATGGAGCCTTGCACCAGGCATGTTTGTCCATTAATACTTTAAACATCTCCTAGCAACTATCGATATCAATAAGATAAACTGGAATTTGTTATTTTTAATTAGGATCTTTGCTCGAAAAATGGACATGACCTAACCATAAAATTATCAATATTATTACTAAGTTATTCTCAACAAATATTATATAAGATAACTACTACATACTAGGCTCGTGGCGCAGTAGAAGCTCTCGTGGCCTAGTCGAACCGAGTGATTGGAATCAATCACTTGATTTAAGCAACAACAGGCGTGGTCATGTGCAGGATGGGTGACCGTCCCGTGACTACCGCTAGTGGCATTTTTCTTAGCGCTTCCGTGCTTCACAAGGCACGCTAAGCCGTTGGTGCCGGCTGTCATGAAATGACAGTCGTTAAGCCATGTCAGAGGCCTTATGGGCGGCTTGATAACTTCTGACAGTAAGGTCTGCCACTGTCTTACAATCGTCCACCAACCCGGACTTGGCCCCCGTGGTGGAGTATGGCCAAACCTTCCTACGATGCAGGAAGAGACCAGTTCCCCAGCAGTGGGGACATACATGGGTTGATATCGATATATAACTAGTGTCTAACTTAGGTGGGACACAAAGGAAGGGACGTGGGACGAGGTCCTGAAAAGGACGCGGCGACCTTGTATTCACTTTTATACAAAATGTACTGAAAGGATGAAACATAGCCCACACAGAGAAGAGGGCGAGGACGCAAACTCTATACGTTGCGAGTTTTCCGCGACGTCTTTCCTACATAGCCAAAACACCCAAAGATTTAGACAGTATACTCACATCTGTCAATTTTTTTAAAAGCCACGTCCTTTAGATAGGTGTTATCAATTTTATACGAGGTTGAGAACACGAGTGTCATCACGAATGGCAATAAACTGCCTTGATGATGATTTCTCAACATTCGCTGATGCCCTATTGTAAGTCATTTCCGCTAAACCAATTTACTTCCAATGTTTCCTTCACACTTACCGTCCACTTGCAACTTTATTACACGATACCACCACTGCCCCTTATATTAAGCAAAATTCCACTCTATCGATTTAAGCATTAAGACGACTCCAACGTGTCAGAATATGAATGAATGAATGAATGAAAAGGTTTCATTCAAAGTTGTGCAGAAACTGTGGCTTAATGAATGTTACAATTCAAACTAGGTGTTTATTTCAAAATCTAGATCATTCGAGAAAAAATGGATACAAAAACTCTTCCTTTTTCAAACTTAATCTTTTCAAAGTCCTTAATTAAAAGAGTTTACATAATTATTATAAATCATAGAGCTCATGTCATCGAATCGATCGATCTTTATAGCCCCTTTTTTGGAACAGCGGTTCAGGCAAGCTTATGCTTTTGACACCTGGAGTAGCTCAAAAAAAGTGAAAATCATCGTCACTTGACCCAGTGGATAAAACCCACGAGTAATAGATCCCCAGATGTTAACAATTCATTCACATCATACTGCCTGTTGACCTTTGGTCTTTACACGACGTCTGCAATAACAATGAACTGCACCTAAATAGGCGTTAAATAAAACATAGCTTCGGATCAATCATTTTTGTTCTGGAACACTCTAGAACGTTAGACTGTTCAAGGGTGTTATCGTTATCAACCCTTGTATGTCCCCACTGCTGGGGCATGGGTCTCTTCCTACATCGCAGGAAGGTTAGGCCATACTCCACCACGGGGGCCAAGTCCGGGTTGGTGGAGGATTGTAAGACAGTGGCGGGCCTTACTGTCAGAAGTTATCAAGCCGCCCACAAGGCCTCTGACATGGCTTAACGACTGCCATTATATGACAGCCGGCACCAACGGCTTAACGTGCCTTGCGAAGCACGGAAGCGCTCGAAAAAATGCCACTAGCGGTAGTCACGGGACGCTCACCCATCCCGTACCTGACCGCGCCTGTTGTTGCTTAACCACGTGATTGATTCCAATCACTCGGTTCGCCTAGGCCACGAGCGCTTCAGGGTGTTCCAGAACAAAAATTATTACATGCTAACTCCTATACAAAACGGCAGAAATGCGATTGAAGAAAGAGGGAGTGACCTCGGATGTTATTATCTAAAAGCTAGAAAACAAAATGATCCGATCGGAAGTACAGTGCGGCCTCGTGTCCATCACGTAGTCACAAACACGCGTTGTAACACCACTCACGACTCGTGACAACTGCTGCATTGAAACATCGCTTGATTGGCGTAGCTCAACACCGTAACATCGCTAATGGGGAGCTTAGTCACCAACCCACCCAAAGCACAAAAACAATAGATTTCGCAGAGAACAAATACATACGTATTTATTATAAAGAAAATTCCATAATATAGTTCAAGGCATTTGAAAATACATCTGTGGGAAATACCTTATTGGTGAACCTTCTCTTTTCTAACAAGGTTATATATTTCCGGAAGTCAGTAATATGTTTTCCAAAACAAGAATTTCTCCGAAATTCTGCGTAGTTGTGAGGTCAGTCTATGTGGAACCGACTGCTTATGTGGAGGCTATGTATAGGGCGTCACAAAAATATTGCTAGATCGCTAGTAATAGGTTGTAGTCATTGTCAGACCAATTTGGTGGCGCGGTCGCCATGCGACACGTGCAACGAATAGATAAAAGGCATACCTGACTGACCTCATGAGGTTATCGTTTTATATTTAACTCCTGTGCTACAGTGGCCCTTTGACTTTCGTACTTGCCAACAAGGCTCTGAGGTTAGTTGAAGTAACGATGGGCACAGAGGATTAAACTACCGGATATCTCTATATGTTTAATGCTGGTACTTTTCCACGATGAAATTTCTTGGCGTATCGCAAGTATATTTTGATGTAATTAAAGCTGTTTTTATACGGATTTATGCTCGTTTATTACATTTTTACAATTTTCCAACGTTTCAGCACTTTTTCAGGTGCCGTGGTCCCGGATGACTGAGGTGACAGGTGTCTTTTAGAAATCATTAACGGTTAGTTTACTACCCTCGGCAAAAATTACAAAAGTTAATTATGAAGTTACGTTCCAAAATAGACAAACCAATTATTTTTTATATAAAGTCAACAATATTGATTATTAGTAATTGAAGTTAAAATTAAATTTAAAAACTAATTACTTTATATGAACTTAAAGATACCGATTATTAATTGAAATTAAATAGATTTTTTATTATTTATTCTACAGTCACACTTCTAGCAAGGGGGTCTCATGCACTTAAGCACTGGTTCCCATGCTACCGGTATGTTCCAACCACGATCTCTATTAAAATTTGGATGCCGGCGGATCTCTATTGCCTCACGTATCATTCTAGGGAAGAAACGGTCTTCTCGGGCTAGAACTTTAACTTTATCAAAATGTATAAAGTGGTTGGTACCGCTAAGTGTATGCTCGCTGACTGCAGATCTACCAGAGCGCTTATGTTTCACATCAGCGATATGTTCCTCCACCCGCTCAGCTATGGTACGCTTCGTTTGACCAATGTACGAGGAACCACATTCACAGTCAAGCTTGTATACTCCTGCCTCTTGTAAGGGGATCCTGTGCTTGACACTTCGCATGAATTGGTGTATCTTTCTTGGCGGCTGGTAGATGGTTCTGATTGAGGCGCGTTTCAAAATACTCCCAATTTTGTCAGTCACTCCTCTCACGAAAGGCAGGTAGGCTGGAACTCGCTCGACTGTGTCCGGTTTGACACGTCCTCCGCGACGGACACGCGGAACTTGCAGCTTGTTTGCACGAAGTACTCGTTTGACATGCTGGAGTTCCGCAGGTAGATGGTCCTTGTCGCAGATTCGCCCTCTGTGTGTTTGTGCCCTCATTGTGCCCTCTGTAACAGAGATTTTCCAACGGTAGACAACTGACACAGTGATGGTGAGACTCACCGTTTAGGTACCTATCAGTGTGGGTCTTTTTCCTATAAACTGTATGTCCTAAGGTTCCATTTGGATTCCTGATGACTAAAACATCTAAGAAAGCTAAAGAACAATCTGCTTCTAACTCCATTGTAAACTGGATCTTGTTGTTTATAGAGTTAAGGTGGTCTAAGAAAGCCGTTATTCCACCAGTAGGTAATATAGCAAAAGTGTCATCGACATATCGCTTATAGAACCTTGGTGGGACGGGAGCAGTTCGCAGGGCTCGCTCCTCGAAGTCTTCCATGAAAATATCGGCTACAACGGGAGAAACAGGGGAACCCATGGCTACCCCGTCTACCTGCATGTAAAACTCACCATTCCATACCAAGTAGCCAGTTGTTAGGCAGTGATCTAACAGCTCTGCATATTCCACAGGCAAATCATGTTCATTGAGCCTTCTCTTAACAATCTCAATGCAATCCTGTATTGGAAGACAAGTAAACAAGGATTTAACATCGAAACTCACCATTGTTTCTTCACTAGTCAAATGTAGGCCATCAATTTGACTAGTGAAGTGGTAGGAATCCTTGACGTGGGCTTCAGTGTTCCCCCTCAGCGGTGACAGGACTTGCGTCAGGTGTTGGGCTAGTTTGTAGGTAGGAGCACCAATTTGGCTGACAATAGGACGCAGTGGAGCCCCCGTCTTGTGAATTTTCGGTAGTCCATACAGTTTAGGAGGTTTTGCTGTCCCTGGTAGAAGGTTGGTAACATCCAGACTAAGCCATTCGGTGTGTTTTTCAATAAGTTCTTTGGTTTTCTTAAGAAAACGGGTCGTAGGATCTCGTTTGACCTTTTGGTATGTGCTTTCGTCCGATAGTAATAATTGAATTTTGGCGTTGTAATCTGATGTATCCATAACCACGGTGGCATTTCCCTTATCCGCTCGAAGTACCGTTAGTTCTGGGTTATCATGCAAGGTTTTAAGTGCAATGTATTCATCGCGTTGAAGGTTGGGTTTTGGAGGTTTACATCGACGCAAAACGGATGAGATATCCTGGCGTATTCCTTCCAAATCCTCACTTAGCACATTGTTTTTCCACAGACACTCATCAATACTGCCAATAATCTTTTCGTAAGGGATAACCCGCGGTGCTACAGCAAAATTTAGACCTTTTTGAAGGACCCTTTCGGTTTGTTCGTCTAGGGCTTGTTTTGATAAATTGACAACTGCTACGGGTGCGTTCCGAAAATTGGTTTGTACCGCTGCGTTCGATTTCGACTGAAGCCGTTCATATTTTTTGATTTGCTTCTCTTTGCACTTAGTAATTTGGTGTCCCTCTCTTTTATCCGTATAAAAACAGCTTTAATTATGTCTACTGCTCGTGTTAACCTTAGAAAATACTATATTTTGTTGTGTCAACTAAAATACTGTCCAAGAAGTGTTAGTATAGGACTAGAAAGTAGTGGTGTGGGATGAGGTATCCATTCTGCCACTCAGATTCCATATTCTGCATCGATATAAACCCTTGTATGTCCCCACTGCTGGGGCACGGGATTCTTAATTTCCGCATTACAGGAAGGTTAGGCCATACTCTACCACGGGGGCCAAGTCCGGGTTGGTGGAGGATTGTAAGACAGTGGCGGGACTTACTATCAGAAATTATCAAGCCACCCATAAGGCCTCTGATATGCCTTGACGACTATCATTAGTCATAACATGACAGCCGGCACCAATGGCTCAACGTGCGTTGTGAAGCACGGATACTGTGAATAGCGAAAAATATCCATGAATGGGGAAAAGCCTTAGAATCTATCTCAATTCCCTCGGACACGGAGAAGATCAGTCCTAGTCAAATTCTATCAAATAAACCAAAGTTTTGCTCGGCCTAACACAAGGAGTCATAAAAGAAACTATTGTTCATCAAAATTTATTTAATCCAGTTGCTTCGTATTGGATCAACTCGGATCAACATAATTTCTATGTTCCAAACAGATCGAGGCGAGTAAATTTTTTGGTTTTCATTTGGAAAAAGTGTCAACTAGGTATAGGCAAAACTCATATATATGGCGGGCTTGCAACCAATTTAATAAACTGGCGAAAATAGGCGATTAGGATATGTTTAATTCTTCGGTCCAAAGCTCGAGGGATAGACTTAGTGCAGATTTCTTTGTTCGTTAAAATGGTTTATAATGTGGATTTTTTTAAAGTATTAATGTAGTGTTTTAAACTGTCACTGGAGTTTTGCTTTAAGAACTTAATTAAGTGGTAATTTTTTTTTCTATAAGTGGAGACTTATAATTGGCCTTCTTTAAGTTTAATGTTTTTGTTACTCTTTGTTATGTGCTGTTAGTGTTCCCAATATTAAATTTAAAAAAAAATAGCCCCGGAGGTGCAACGTGTTCAAATGAGATTTTATTCTTTGAAATGGTAGAAGTCACACACTCTAATAGACGAGTTAATCGTCTCTATATTACTTTATCTATCACGCAGTTGTATACGGGGATTAGTTTCAAGTGCTAACAGGCAGGCACGAGTGTTTCGCTCGTTGTGTGAAGGTTACGTCCGTCCGAGCAGAGGTATTCTGAGCCATTGGATTGGTTGAAGTTGGTAGGATTTTTTAATAAAATGTAACTAACGTAACTTCACGGTAAAACTTTGGAGGCTGTAGCAACGTTTTGTACTGACTTAGCATATTAGGTAGCGCTTTCCTATTCTTGATGCAAAGATAACCTTTTCCATCCAGAAAAATCGATTCTGAGATGAGAGAAATCTGAGATGAAGAACTTGCATAAAAATGTTTCTAATCTCAGCGGAGAGACCATGTTAAAAGATAAATATCGTGCTTAATTTTTTTGTTTACGACTAATACTTTTTTATATAACCTCTCGTATAGTCATGTTAGTCTCGTCACGTGGTACAAAAACAAATTGAGCTCTAATTATGCCGTGACAATTTGATGGTGATGTCACTTTTTGAGGCCAGTAAATAGCCAAAACATCCTTCTACCTACGTTTTCTATGGGAAACAATGTCACTCTAATTTAAACTCGATGTACATTCCTAGGCAAACTTTACTAATCCAGTAGTATAATTTGTAATGATAATGATGTCATATTTATTTCTCCCGTTTATTCATTGATAATTCTGCACGTTATTTTATGTCTTATTTATGTACCTTTACCTTTTAAATTAGGCAAATTTTAAAGGTATGTTGTCTGTCTTTTGTGTCGACTTTCGTCACGGGCAGTTCGGAATGGCACGTTAGGTTAGAAGCGATGGCACGATATGCTAGAGGCTTTGGTTCGATTTGACCCACTTTAGCAAGGAAATTTTCTTTCCATGTTAAGCTATCTACCCTAACATAGGACACAGTCATGTACCTACAACTTTATTAAAGCATCGACATGACAACACACATGACAAATTTATTAGGACATTGACTTATTGATAAAAACACTGGTATTTTTTAAGCCGTGATTAATCTAGCTATAAATCACCAAAAATATTATTATTACTTTAGAAACCTAAGAAGGATATCCATTTTCATAAACCCACTATTATGCTATTGTTCTACTATATACTTTACACTTTATTGCACACATAAACATCACAAAGAAAGCACAAAATTATAAAAATAAAGAAAGTGTAGTGTTGGTACCTTTTCTTAAAATAACCATATCAGAATAAAAACGTGAGCCAATTTACCGATTTTGCTTCCACCTCAACCGCTTGTAAGCAACCAAAGCCACGGTCGCACGAGCAGCATCAATCATAATATTTCACTATCAATGTCAACGATCATAAAAATCAACAGGTATTTTTAGATAACTAAACTGTGGCCTGCGGCGGAAAAATTCGATGCAAGGTTATTCAGACGTAGTCAGACAGAATATAATTGAACAATTTCCAATGCACTTGTTAAATGTAGCAGAGAGGCCTCACAACCGATTAGGAGGGAATTGTGTGAAAGTTTATTGATCTTATGATTTTAGACCCTTTCTGAGGATCCTATAACAAACAAAAACTCGATTAGGAGTGGCATGAGCGTCCTGTGTAAGTATATAGGGAGAGCACTAGCTTGTTCATTACTCATACATATCCAATGCGGATTGGTGATTTCAAGCGCTTTATAAACCACCTTAGACATTCTGGTATTGTTGCTACAATCTCACAAATGTACGTAAGATAAGATAAGATTATTCTTTACGTACCCAGTAAGCATGTATCAAACCCAGAACCTCTCGAAGGTGAGGCTAACTCTACTGATTGTCAGGTGAAGTTTATGAGAGAAAAGTGATTGGCAATCATGACTCATATGCGTAATATGGCTCCAGTCCGGGTACGTAACTAGATTCATCATCAATTGAAAACAATTGCAATTAAAACCGCGGGTGTGTGGCGATTTCCAATTCCCTGAAATCATCGTAAATAATTCATCGGTAGCCAACGAAACCGCAATCGCGTCAGAGCATTATCTTTGATTTACATTGTTCTTTGGAGTCAGTCTACGTCTAGAGAAATACTCCGTCAAAACTACATGTTATAATTATATTAAAAAAAATAGTTGTCATGGTACATTCTACGTCCATCGCGTTATTTACGTCCAGTTGTATGTTTAATGGTTTTTGTTTCAAAACTCAATTGAAAACATCTTACGTAATTGATTGACGATCCCATCATCCCCACAATGACTTACTTGTCTTCGTGATGATCATAGCGTAGCAAAGAATGTAGTTTTGAATTTGGAATAGAATAGAATGGAACTACGTAGATTAGAAGGTAGAAGAACATTAGTAGCATTTGAGGTAGAAAATGATATTTCTTAAAGACAAAAACACATCACAGAAACAAAATAAAAAGATAATTTACAGAATATGAGCAACAGATTTTATAAAAACATATTCTTATAAAAAGTATTGCAACGTAGACAATTTCACCACTACGTATCGATTTTTTCACTCCACGCCACGAGAAAAGTATCGTGATTACGACGAACTAGATTAGATTCTCGTTACTAGTTATTTTCATTCATAAAAGAACGAAACGCTAATCATTTTCGGACACGCTTATCTTTATCTCAAGATTTGCCTCCTTTGTTAGCATACAATGCCTTTCGTGATAGATTGACATTAGACAAGGTGAAAACAACGCTAAAGGGTATGAAAATAGCTAAACTTTATGATAGTTGGAAAATCGACGTACATATTACTTTTTCTCGAAAGAATTAGGAATGTATTGCGGCGTGAAGCCTACACTCACGGAACCAAAAATATCTTAAACTCATACCATGTCTGCTTCTTCTTCGACCCCTAGACTGGTCCACAGTTTTACCCGACTGCGGAAAAATGGGAGGCGTAAGCTCTTTGCGTGTCTGAATGTACTACGAGTATGTTTATTATGATGTTTATTTATGAGCAATCAGAAACCAAACGGCTCGTCCGATATTGACAAATGAGGTATCCGGTTAAAGGTTTTGCTTAAATGACGTCACGTCTGCTGTCATATTGTCAGTAAAAAGCTTAAAATAAAAATAAAACTTATTGAAAAGCAAAACAAACCAACTGACTACCTACAAGAAATTCAACGGAAGGTCTAATCTTCTGAAATGTAAAATTTAATTAATTATGCTTGACAGTTGTTTAGGCTTTTTGGGCAAGCGGTTTTTGTTTGTTTTAAAGTAAGTTTTGTTACACGGTTTTTAAAATCAAATAGTCTCATAACTTATTTGTCTCTTAGATACATTGATTTAAGCCAGACATTAGGTATGCTAATATATTCTGTGGGTCTGCAGAGGCAAAAGTACTCGTAATATGTACTTACTCTAGGTATCTGCTGAGTTCTTTGTTCCTTTTTTATTAGAACCGTTTTTAGGATCCGTAGTCGACTAGTCGACATCGAACCCTTAGCTTCGCCGTGTCCTTCAATCTGACCGCCTGTTTATTTATCCGTATGTTTGTCCGCGACCTAGCTCAGACACGATTTGTACGACAAAGTTCAAATTTGGAAAAGACACTCATATTGATCACGCCGACAAAACGGTAGAATAAAATATAAGAAAACTATTTTTCCCATATCTTAAATCAATTATTTTTGCCGCCTGCTCAATAGTGAAAGGGAATCGTTGCATTTGTCGTTTAAAAATACTGTGAGTCTAGGAACATATTTTATTGATTTATTAACACAATTCTATAAAACACTCTAGGGCGGGCAAGAGGGTATAGTGTGTACGGAGTCTTCAAATGTCTTTTTTAGTATTTATTGTAAAACCAATAGCGTCTGCCAACAAACTGTTGTGCAGTTTGGCAGAAACCAACTTCTGTATATTTTGTATTTTTGTTTGAATAAAAGTCTTCAATGAATCAATCAATCAAGCTGACTAAAGTAATCTGTTACGGTTGCGGGGAGTCGCTGTATGCGAACGGCACAAGACCGTGAAGCTGGATAAACCATGAGGGAGACTTATGCCCTGCAGTGGGCGTCAAATGGCTGATGGTCATGGTCGATGGTCCATGGTGGAGGATTCATAAGGAAAAAACTTGAACACAGATTAAATAAAACGTCTCTAGAAGTGTTTCAGCGGAACTGGTAAAAATTCCATTGAAAATTACCCTGAAGTTGTTAGTTCTGTAGAGCAGATAAAACCCCCTTTTCTACGGAACCCTTCATAAAACTGCGCGTGGCCACACACACTTGGTCGTTTTTTACTAATAATTACTGCCAAGCTACTAAAGGATCTCTCTGTACAATAATTAAACGTGGGTGTTGTCTGTCTAGTGCCAATACATAGCTACCTATGTATCTTCTTGAACTCTTGATCTCAACATTAAATGAATGTACCTTGTGTTGAAAGTTTTACTTTGCGGCGTACGTAGGTGATTGATACACGCTAAGGAGACGCAGAGCTACCCGTCGCACGAGAACGTACAATGAAAAGCTTACACGATGACAAAAGACAAGACGCGAGAAGACACATGACTTGAACTCTATGATCTCCACTTCAATTAGCGAAACTTCAAGCCAACGCTCTGTGGAGGACCGTTCGAAAATAACACAATAAGTCCTATTGACTAGGAATAAAAAACGCTTTGTATTTTGTGTGTATTGCGATGTCACCTTATCTCAATTGCTTGCCAAACATTAGTCATGACGTTTTATCATTCTGGCACGGAACGAGTCAGTAAATACTTGGGGCCTTTGAGCACATAGGTATCAAGGAATGAGGTTGTTTACGAATATTTACTATCGCTGGAGATTAAAAATACAATGGCTCGATAGTGCGGCTGGCTTTTCTTTTATTAGACAGAATTCAAAAATCACTTCTCCAATCCTGTGCTCATGTAGCGATTGAAAAGAGGATGACGAGTCATTGTCCATTCTCGTCATTGTCGAGCCTTATGGAGGCGCGAAAAATACAGGTGTGCTTATTTTAATGTTTTTACCATACGATCACATTGATATATAATACGAATGTATGAAATTATGAAAAGGACAACGTCTGTTAGGTAAGCTAGTATTTTTAAATTCATCAAGTTTAGTTTAGTATTTTTAGATTGTCGTGCTTCGGGACGTTAAACCGTTGGTGCCGGCTGTCGTGTAATGGCAGTCGTTAAGCCATATCAGAGGCTTTATGGGTGACATGGCGTGGTGCATGGTGGCTTGATAACATCTGACAGTAAGGCCCGCCACTGGCTTACAATGATCCACCAACCAGGACTTGGCCCCGTGGTGGAGTACGGCCTAACCTTTCTGCGATGCAGGAAGAGACCCGAACCTCAGCATTGCGTGACATACAAGGGTTGATATGATGATGATATGAGGTATTTCAGGGAATACAAAAGAGGACGTGTTTCGGGGCGGGGTGCGGAAAAGGCGCGACGTGTTGTCTATAATTCTAAAATTCGCACCCTCCCCTATCGTTCCAATAATGGGGTTCATAGGTACCGTCCCTGTTATGATAAAATAACATATTCAGAATGCAAGCTAGAGTAAATTATTTAAATTCTGGTGGTAAGGCCTTAGTGAAACTCTCTTTTAAAATGGCAGGCCGGGACCGTTATAAAAATCTTTTACCAATTAATTTTGAGTTTATCTTAAAAGAAAACATAACAGTCCGTCTGGAATAAATTGCTTTTAGCAATAAGGCCGCCAATTGTACGTTGTATCCTTACTTGTTTTATAATATGTGCTCTGGTGTACCTACTATAAAGAATATTCTTATCTTATCTTGACAGTCCCTTTAGTACATTTTGTATGTAAAGCCTTTTGCGCGTCTTACCTACTGTGTGGCTGCTGGCTAAGCACCGTATCGTGTAGACCAAAATTAGACGACACGAAAATTATTCTAGGGTCGACAGACGAAAGCACATAAGTTCAAGACTTAATTTTTGTGGCATTGAAAAAAATCTAATAATGTCTTTATAAAACTCTTATTACATTGACGGAGAGCTTTAATGAGCTGCCCCTTGCGGCAACATTGACTCACCGCAAGATGTAGTAGGCTCCGAATTGTTTCTGCCCTATGTTATACTTCTCTATGATATAAAAATGAATCGCTGAATATGTCGGTAAGCGCGAATCTCGAGAGCAGCTGAACCGATATCGCTAATTCTTTTTTTAAAATATTCCTTGAAGTACGAGGGTTTTTACGGAGAGAAAAATAAAAAAATTAAACAATCGACGGTTACGCGGTACGAAGTTCGCTAAGTCAGCCAGTATGTGAATAGAATTTTATTACTTATTAATTTTATCTTTTTACCTTTATTACTTTCTTTTTAAGACTCGAATTGAACATATCTTTTTTTACCAAAATAGTCGAACTGCAGTTTTCAATTGCTTATATTACGTAGAACTATATAATTTAATGACAATAATACAATTCGACTGTTAGTCCGCTTGACCCTAAAATTAATCTTAGGAGTGGTTTTGTATTGTATCAAGCACAAGAAAATGAGGACATTAGTCTAATTACCCGATTTAGGCGGACACCAAAGGAGGGTAATGTGTGTATGTAAGTATGTCCGTTCTACAGAGAGTGATGCAAGGGCAGACTGCAAAGCCTTCTTGGAAATAAAAATAAAGCTGTAGCAACTAGTAAAGCATGAAGATGGTGGTGGACGCGGCCCATGTAGTAATAGCTGAAAACTGGTCCTCATTTTGTTTTCATATAAATACCTAAACATACCGGCCTTTTTATAACCATAACACACATTGGCATCAACCCATGTAATATTATAATAACCTATTTAGAGGCTAAAAATTCCACCCACAAGCACTCCCACTTCAACCAGATGTCGCTGCCTGTACGTAATACAGAGAATATTGTAAAGATGTTCGAAATTTCACTGATACCGGTTAGTCGCCCATTAGCTCAGTTGGAAAGAGCGCTGGCACGGATAGCCAGAGGTTGCGGGTTCGAATCCCGGCATGGGTGAAATTTTTAGCCTCTAAATAGGTTTTTAAGTTTTATATTTACAGACGACATGCTGGATCGTAATTAAACTTCACCAACACGTTAAGAGGACACACATTTCATTGCAATCAGACTTGTCATCACATCACACCAATCACATCACATCATCACCATACTTCACGCTATCACATCACATCACACTAGTATTATAAAAGCGAAAGTTTGTGAGTATTTTTGTTTGTTACTTCTTCACGTCTTAACGGCTGGAGCGACTTTAATAAAAATGTGTATGGAGTTAGCTGACACCCTGGATTAACACAATCTACGTTTCACTGAATGGGGAAATTGATAAACCGCGGGTAACACCGCGGGGCACAGCTAGTTTGTGAATAAAAAACAAACTACGTCTGTATGAAAATTGCTCTTTCCGAGTTGGCGTTCTCACTGAAGTCCACGATGTCAAAATTTACCTTTCATTATTTTAATCATTGTTCATTATTAGCCTTAGATAATTTGAGCTGGTTAATTATCTAGTTTGTATAAAACTGCTCTCTGTGTTCGCATTTAGATTACCTTTACAACACCAGTTCACGCCAGGCTCGGGAAAGGCCCTTCTCTATGCAAAAATAACAATCTCTCTGTCGAGCCCGAAATGTCTCGACGTTAACATGGGTACCGCGACCGAGATGGAGTCGACCAAGACTTGTCTACAACTGGGTAACGTGGCGGAATGAGGGCTTTTCAAAGCGTCATTAAAAACAAAAAACAGTACCGCAAGTTACCGATAGATGGTGCTGACGTCATTATAATATGTCAAAATTTAAATCATGTAGGAAAACGGTGAGTGCCTATGTTTTTACAAAAATGGTCAATGCACGGGCTAGCCATTATTTAAGACACAATTCACGTACGTATGTAATGAACAAAGTAAAAATACTCCGAAACTTTCAAATTTCAACAGTTTCGAAACATATTTTAGCTTAGATCACAGACTACAAAGAGATGTTAGGTTATCACAAATAATAATCTGTGCGTACAACATAGAACTTGATAAAACGTATGATGTGTGACATTTGTTCTCCTTGTAGCGCCATCTAGTTTTTTTTAATGCAATCAACTTACAGCTGTCATTGAAAAGCCCTCATTTCCGAGATGATTTCGGTCGAGATAGATACCAATTTCGACATATTGGCCGAGACATTTCTGGTACCTAGTGATTATATTCTCTGTGCTGGTACCCACGGAAGTGAAGACAAGGCCTCGAGAGCATATACCTATTTGACAGGAAAAATACAAATTTAGTTAATCTTATCATTTCTTTTTGGTTTTAGTTTCTTAATTTTACCATAGATTAGTTTCATCATTGATAACAATTTTTACAGTGTTGTCAGATAAAAATACAAAAATTGTATTCAGTATGGCAATAACTACTTTTAGGTAATAATTATATTATTTTTACGGCACTAACCCGTAACCCGTAAAAAAATTTAAAAACTTATTTAGAGGCTAAATATTCCACCCATGCCGGGATTCGAACCCGCGACCTCAGGCTATCTGTGCCAGATACTTTTAGTACTTTTAGGTAGACAGGACTGCAGTTTATTGGCTATCTCGAGAATCGGCTGACTTGGACGTACTTTCGACATGACAAGTACTCTTAAGTCTCTCACTCGACGTCGAAAGAGATTCAAAACGTGCATGCTACGCGTACAGGGAGGAGTGACCTCAAATCTCAACACGCAAAAGAACACGACTCATAGACATCAAAGTAAGATCTAAGATCGACAATTTCATTGGTCGAGCTCATTAATCACCGCCTTCGGCCGGTATCACAATATACGATAACCGAAACGACACGACATCCTCGGTGCGGTAGTTTCATACATTTATTAGGGTCGTTGTGCGACGTGTTTTTAATGTTTATCGTGATTTATTAATGTGCGAAACAGTACTTCAAGAAGGTGCCTAATGCGCATAGGGGCGCTATAATACAAGTTATGATTTTTATTTCATTGATGGCGCTAGTTAGCACCCCGAATCACCTTAATAAAAAGGTAACATTAAAAATGTGTAAGAATTTTCCCTTAAGGCAGGGTGCTAACTAAAGCCACCAATAGAATAAAAATCATAACTTCACATAACATAAAATCTACATACAGGCACAAACATTGCTTCTGGCCCCACACTAGGATACCCTGTGTCGTGGGAACCAGAAACAACGACATCACAAACATGTAAACATCCAAGACCAGGGTTTTTTTGTCCCCAGCCGGGGTTCGAACCCGGGATTAGGAAGGAACCCTCTCGCATGGTAGGCAGGTGCGCTACCGCTACGCCCTCAGAACACAAAAATAAGGCTACGCCACAAGGACTCGTTTTATAATACTTTTTTTTTTGAAAAAACAAACAAATCTAAATATCTGTGATAACAACTTTTGGAACATTTATGACGTATGTCGTATGACGTTATAACGAATTCAAAGTCACCCTGTAGTGTAGTCCAACGACGCGCAGTTTTCGGCGTGCGTCGTCCAATGTGAAACCGGACAATGAATCGGCACCGAGCGGCCTATCAGGCTGTAGTTTAAAGTAATGACAATCGGGCAGAACAAACTGGCAGAGCGTGTCAGGCTGACACGCTCGACATGGCCCGACCTTCGGCCTTCGAGCGCCTGCGACGCGTGAGACACCATTGGAAATTATATAACTTCATTATAAAGTAAACAATGCATGGTGCTACTATAATTATAATGAGTGAACGAGGAAGTTCCTGAATTACTCTAAAATAGAGCGTATTTTCTGTTGTTTCTGTGTAGTAGGGCAAAATTAGGGGCCGGTAGTAGAACGTTCTCAATCTGTCGTGGGTTCGAATATTGGAATGTAGCAAAGACTTTGTTTTTTAAGTTACGTTCATTTGTTGTAGTAGCATACCATTGGCTAAGCGTGAAGGAAAACATCGTGAGGAAACCTGAGTATCCGGAGGGCAAGATCAACGCGGGAAAAATTAAAAAGGGTGCCCAGAATATCGGGAAATTCGGGAAAAAACGGATTGCGATTTTTTTCATCTGTTTTCACCAAACGACCACAATTATATTTATACTACTAGTAGTGTATTCAATTATGAAAAGAATAATGTTTTCTGGGTAAGACAGTGTTTTTAAATTCATCAAGTAGGTATTTTAGAGAAGGCAATAGGGAGGAACGTGTTTCGGGGCGGGGCGCGCAAAAGACGCGACGCGCTATATAAAAGTCGCATCCTCGCACCGTCTCTTGTGTGTGGGTTTAGTTCTTGAAGACACGCAAAAGACTTCATACAAAATGCATAAAAAAATCGCTCCCCTTTTGTGTAGCCGCTGGGGAAAACCGACAAGGATATTACTTAGGAGCCTATATCCACGCTAGCATAGGTAATAAGGTCGTTATTAGCCTTGAAGCACGAGTTATAAGTGTATTTTAAGAAAAAAACAGTATTAACTAGGTATTATTTCCTTGCACATTTGTCGGAGAAAAACTAACGATTACATTTTGTCTTGTTTCAGCAATGTCGGCCGATGGGTCGACAACAGACATCAATGGTCTCCTCAACGACACAGGTGACATTTTTATCACTTATAAATAAATAAATAATAAATATTCATGGACATATTATACAGATCTCGTTAGCCCTATACTAAGCACAACTAATGATTTATAGTATCGCCATTAGGTATTTGGAAAAATACAAACCATTAAAAAGTATGTAGGTACCTAGTATATTATAAAATATGACATATTTTATAATATACTTAGGTACCTACATACTTTTATACTACATACATGCACCTATGTAGGTTCATCTTTACACTACTAACGCCATCTCTTAAAAGTTTTGAGAACTTACAGTTGAGCGCCATCTATACCTGTAATAAAGAACTTCGTTAGATATTGAAACACTTCCTTGAGCAGCATATTTTAATTCTCTATTTGGTTACTAGATGGCGCTGCTACAGCAAGTTCACAGTATGTAACATAGATGGCGCTCGACGACGGGTCGAGCATAGATAAAGATACAAAGGGGTCTAGCGGTTAGTATTTTTTCAATTCACCGGTAGATGTCGGTAACTAGCGTTTTGTCACTGCTTCAACACAAGTTTCACAAGTGCACGGTGGTACCGTAGTAGGTCATAGGACTCGGATGGCAATGACTGAGCTAAGCCATGATATCTGGCTCAGTTACCCACTAATTGTCATACTACCTGAGGGTATAAAAGGTTTCGCAATCTATTGTTCCCAACATTCCTTTTTCGGCATCCGAAGTGAACACAAGTAATTAGTCATCAACCTGTTATCACCAAGTGCTTTAATTAGCCCAAGACGCGACGCGTGTGTTTAAGTTCCAACTTGTCTGTGACCTGCTATTTTACAATGGAATTTGAAGTCACAGGTATGTATTATTAATTTACTTTACTATTTTGCCTTTTCCTTCTACATTTTTTTTTTAAATAGAGTGCTACGCCAACGTGGCATTTTTTATGTATTTATGTCTGTATATTTTTTACGTTGAAGCTTTTACTTATGTTTGTACCTACTTGTACCATTCAATTTGGTATAGAAATATGGGTTACAATGTCTACTACTAGGCCTCTCCAAATTTAGCTGCGTCATGCTGCGTCTGTAAGGTGCAGCCAGGTGCTACGCCGCGCGCCTGAACGCGTAGCAGGCGCGTAGCACTTGCTACGAAACATGTATCTATTTTGATCCGCTTTTAACGTATTTTTATTTTGTTTTAGGTACTAGTATTAAGTGTTCTTTCAAAAGAATGCTTGTACTAGATACTTGGCTGTCTATTAAAGACAGCAAATCTGAACTGGAGCGTTGGCATCGAGTTTTTCGAGACCTAATACAATTGCTGCCTGATGTTGAGAATTACATTGCTGATGACTTGGAAAAAAGAGTTACTAAAGTTTGTACAAGATTGGTAGCAATTTGGAAGCAAGTCACGCGCAACCATTCTCGCATGGTCTCTAAGTACGGAGACTGGCTGAACGAAATTGAAGTTTGCGTTCTGCCAACTTGTGCAACAGTAGGGAGCCACAACACCCAACGGCCAGCAGCAGAAGCTTCGACAAGCACCCAACAGCACCAGCACAGGAAGGACTTTGAGGAATGTAGCAAGAGATCAAAACGCCGCAGGCTTGCAGAGTTAAGTAAAGTAGACAGTTCTGCGATAAATTCTTTGTTGGACGATTCTAGTCTATCTAACGCCGCTGCATCTTTAAATTTCAGCACTGACGAAGTCTTGTCTCTTATAAATGAGACAAAACTGACTAAACATCAGTATCTTTTGGTGAAAGACTTCGTTAATGCAAAATCACCTAATGCATTACCATCTTATCAAAAAGTGTTAGAAGCTAAGAAGCGGTGCTATCCATCGCAAGAGTTTATCACGGAATCATCTGCTGAAGTAGAATTACAATCATTGTTAGATCATACTGCTTGCCGGATACTAGAATCCCAAAAACCCGTTTTGAATAATATTGACCCTAATAAAGAATTTGTTTTGATTGGAAAATGGGGTTTCGATGGGAGTACGGGGCACAGCGAATATAAACAGATTTTTGGAGATTCTGGTATCGATGATGATGGCAGTATGTTTGTTACTTCATATTGTCCTCTTCAATTGGTTTGTAAGTCCAATACCTCCGACCCAGATCAAATAGTTTGGAAAAATCCGCGCCCTTCTTCCACCAGGTATTGTAGGCCTATTCGATTCCAATTTGCCAAAGAATCCAAAGACCTTTCTGTGCAAGAAGAAGCTTATTTCAAGACTAAAATTGATAGTTTACAACCGACTTCTTTCACTCACGGTGAATATGAAATAAAAGTGCAGCATTCTTTACAATTAACCATGGTTGATGGTAAAGTGTGCAGTGCTCTGAGCGATACATCTTGTAGTAGATGTTATATTTGTGGTTCAACTCCAAAAGAGATGAATGACATTGATAAATCGCTGAGCAAAACTGCAGATAGTGGTACCTATCAATTTGGACTATCTCCTCTTCACTCGTATATCCGATTCTTCGAATATTTAATTCACGTTTCTTATAGATTAGACATAAAGAAATGGCAGGTACGTTCTTCAGACGAAAAAGCTCTTCTTGCACAAAAAAAACAACATGTGCAGCAACAGTTTAGGCAGAAACTTGGTCTAATAGTCGACAAACCGCGAAGTGGAGGAAGTGGCACATCTAACGACGGAAACACTGCCAGAAAGTTTTTTTCTAACTCAGCGGTTTCAGCGGAAATTACTGGATTAGATAAAATCCTTATTGACAGATGTCATAATCTGCTGCAGTGTCTTTCGTCGGGATACAAAATTAATAACGCCACTTTTAAAGAGTATTCTCTAGAAACAGCACGTAAACTTGTTGCTACCTATCCATGGTACAACTTGCCATCGTCTGTACATAAGGTCCTCATTCATGGGTCGGAAGTAATTGAACACGCATTATTGTCAATAGGTGAGCTTTCGGAAGAGGCCGCCGAATCTTGCAATAAATTAATCAAACTCTTCAGGCGTGACAACACGAGGAAAATGTCTCGGGTTGTCACAAACACCGACTTGATACATAGACTTCTCCTTAATTCGGATCCTTATATTTCTAGTTTAAGAAGGTTACCACAGAAGAAGAAGTCTATTCTATCAAAAGAAGTATTAAATTTGTTGTCGGTTTAGGAAAAAATGTAAAAAATAAGATAGGTATTTATGTTATTTTTTACATAACTCCTATTATGTAAATATAATATTTTTTGTCCAATTGTGTGTTTGTACTTAGATGTTAGTTAAGTATTTACTTTATTTGTAATATAAAATGTAAATAGTAAGGTTTAATAGTTATTAAGTTGCAAACCTTCTTTTAAGTGTAATAAAAATGCATAATTTTGTAAATAAAATAAGCTTTTTAAGATTATTTTGTTTTTTTTTTATTGTGTTATGGCTTAAAGTATTACAAAACACCATAATAATAATAATCAGCTATGACAACGACAGTCATTATTATCGCGAAACCCTATGACCGCTACTCTTAGGGCGTGGAACCAGTGTGAAGTGCTGACTTAACAACTAATAATGGAGTGCACAAAAACAAAAAACGCGACTGCCGGTTTGGGTCGATAGGTTCCTACTGGTTGGTACCTATTACTCTGTTACCTGGAATGACTGGACTCAAACCTCAAACACTCTTCTAGTGGCTCAGGCATTGATAAGATAGTTACAGCGGAATAAATAGTTGACAAACCTACACTAAATCAACACTAAAAACAACTTTCCTTTTTAACCGACTTCAAAAATATGATGAGGTTCTCATTTCGTCGGGATCTTTATTTACATAGGCAGGTATCAATGTTTCCCGATTACTCGAAGACGCGAGGATGGTTTTGGATTTGATTGGATTTTTACGGTTTTGAGTAAAATGTCGAAAATCACGAATATTCATAAATTATGTGACACCATTATCGATATAATTATCACTAATATTATTGTTTATCATTATGAAAAGAACACCCCTCAAAATTTTTCAATTGAATTCGATGTCGTCCTGCATTTCCTATTAACTTGTAACTCAGACACAACTTTAAGACTTTGTTTTTTATAGTCTTTGTACTTGACAATGACACTATGACCATCAGTGACACGTTGCTTGTCATTGGTGACCTTTGGGTTATCTTTATCTAAGACCTATAATTAATTCATCACATCAGTATCACGCAAAACGTGTGTAGCCAAACGTGTGTACAGACGTCCCACTTCAGGGCACCGGCCTTCTCTCAGAGAGAGAGTATGGGCTTAATTATAATTACCACACGTGCCCGCCGCGAATTGACAATTTCAAGCGCTGAGGTATTTGAACACTTCAGACACTTAGGTTTCCTCACGATGTTTTCCTCCGTTTGGTTTTTATGTTTAATTTAAGTCCAGATTATTACTTTGGACATCAATAGAGTTGTCCAGTATATACGTCAAGATGGTATAGGTGCTGGGCAAGCCTACTCAATCTAAAAAAAACCGGCCAAGTGCGAGTCAGACTCGCGCACCGAGGGTTCCGTACAAACCTGTATTATAGACCTGAGTATTTGGTATGAATTTCAATTTAATACCTCTACGCGTTTATGAGGAAATGGGTAGTAAGTTTAAAATTATTAAAAAAATATATATTATGTGATGTAACTAAAAATTTATGGTTTTCGTAATTTTTCCTTTATCTATGCTATAAGACGTTGCTTCGTACCAAATTTCAAGATTCTGAGTTCACGGGAAGCACCCTGTAGGTTTTGATTCCCTTGCAAGTGTCGAAAATTTGCGGCATAAACGGCTGTATCTTTTGATTGCGTTGGCTTAGAAGTTTGATTTTTTCACAGCTTCAAGGGACAGTAGACTTGAGTAATTGATATAAATTTCAGCTTCATACCTCCACGCGTTCCTGAGAAAAAGGGTCTTGACAGACGGACGGACGGACGGACAGACGGACAACAAAGTGATCCTATAAGGGTTCCGTTTTTCCTTTTGAGGTACGGAACCCTAAAAACAAAGTCTCAGGCACTGCAGCGTCCGAGTGGTCCCCTAAGGCGCCACTGCACGCTGTATCTATCATCTCACTACGTACCTAGATGCAAAGGCTAATGTTATGTTATGTAGTATATTATTATATTATGTACGTAAGTAATGTTTATCGTTAGTAGGTTTGTAGACTTCAATAAATATGTATTTGAGTATCATATTATATTTTACACACTACTTTACGAATGTGTATTTAAATTATAATGAACTTATGTAAGTAACTAAACACATAGTATCCTACTTCCTACTAATATTGTAAATGTGAAAGTATATGAAGATGTTTGGATGTGTGTTACTCAATCACGCGATAACGGCTGATCGAATTTATTTGAAAATTAGCGTACAGATAGACAAAGATCTCAATTTAGACATAGGATAACGTTTGCCGTCAATAGATGGCAGTCGGCCTTAGGGCGGCTTGAAAAACTCCTGACAGTAAGACGAGCTACTAGTCTTGCAAGCCTCCACCAATCCTTGGTACTCTAGAGTATGGCCTAAAGTTAGATAGACAGACAGACAGACAGACAGACAGACAGACGGACGGACGGACGGACGGACGGACGGACGGACGGACGGACGGACGGACGGACGGACGGACGGACGGACGGACGGACGGACGGACGGACGGAAATTACACAGATATTTCTTAACCTAATAGTACAACGAGGGCCCTATCACTAAAAGTGATCTTTTCCAGACAACCTTTACCTATACCTTCCTAAAGGAGGAGACCCGTGCCCCTCGGTAGGGACATAATGGGTTGATGATGGTTTCGTTTGCGTAGTCAGATAGTATGTAATAAATCACTCTGATTCGGTTATGGAATTGAGAATTTCACTAAAGTAAATACTTATGTAACGTTCTGTCACGCTCTTTGCTGAAATGCGAAGAGAGTTAAGGCCTGCGCAGACGAGGGACTTTTGTCCCTCGAGGTAACTACCCTGAATCGTAAAAAATGTCCTCCGAGTACCTACTTGTCGCGGTGCGGTGTGCGGTCATTTGTTCCCCGGAAATTGAGTGAAGCGTACCCTATGGAAGCAAATATTCTGAGATTACATTGTGTTGTAATTAACATGAAGTTGAAAAAGAATAGGCGTTTAAAAAAAAACACCGAAGTTTTGATGTCCGAGTGAGTCGATGTCCTCGGTACATAACTTGAGGGACTTTTTGTACGGGGTACTTTTTGTACTTCGTGTGCGTTATTCGATACAATTTATAAGAGATCTATATCGACGGACATAAAAATACTTGGGGGATAGTTTCTCGTCTGCGCAGGCCTTTTGTGAAATTCTCAATTCAGAAACTGATCCTTTTTTTGCACAGAGTGTGCTCAACAGCAAATAGTGGCCTCTTATCTTTACTAGTACGGATTTAGGCATAGTTAACTAATTCAATTCTGGGTTCAATCTCTGGGTCTCATCCCTCTTTTAGGAAGCAGAGGCTCTAAACCTTATCGTGTAATTTTTCCTACTATATAAAAAACCAAATAAATGCTAAGTGATATATTTTATCATGTTTACAGAATAAATTACATATTATTATTACCTATTACCTACCCCTTCACTCCTCCTACCTCTGCACTACGCTTTCCACTTTCCATATCAATGTGGGTTAACTAAAAGACTATACTATCTAATACTAGCATTTGTAAAACTTGTTTTAGTGCAATAAAGATGTCTTTACATTCATTCATAAGTATGGTAAGTTTTTATCGTTGGTATCTTTTTACCCGACTGCAGCGAAGCCCAAAAGGAGGGTAATGTGTTTAGTGCGTATGTATGTATGTATGTATGTATGTATGTATGTATGTATGTATGTATGTAAGTATGTCCGATTCTATGTTCCCTCATAACTCCTTAACCAATGGTCAGATTTTGTTAAACAAGGTGTCATTCGATTCGGCATTCTTGCGCGGGTGTCATAGGCTATATAAAATCATAATTATGCGATCAGAACCGTGAAGAAAAATAAAATTCGTTAAGAAGCTTCGTTAAAGTACAGCTAGGAGCCACTAGATGGCGCTGTTATATTTAATTTATTGAATTCGAATACTAATTTTATTGAACTACCCCCAACAGGTGTGAAATATTTAAAACAGAATTTTATAAATTTTAAATATAATCAACGACACCCGCAAAATTCTCTTTTAAATACTTTGCACGTGTTAGGCGTAGTTAAACAAAATTATATTTTTAATTAAATGAATGATCTAGAAGGATCAAACCACTTTAAAGGAATTATTTCTTTCCGCATTTGTACCGATTCTATAAATAGTTTGTTTAGATGTAGACCAAAGCCGAAATTATGTATACACAGTCATGTATTAGAATAAATAAAATATAGCAGCGCCATCAAGTGGCTAAAAGTGGTACTTTAATTGCTTAGAAGTAAATGTAATTTTTCCTTGGTCAGTTTAATTTTAGTAAGTAAATTTAAAAAGTTAGAGCAGCGCACGGTAATGGATTTTCATACTTACTTTACTGGCTTAGGCCACTCCCGCCTCACTTTACTGGCTTAGGCCAGTAAAGTGAGGCGGGAGCCATAAAAGAGAAACTTTGTGGCTTTATTTCATGGTAATAACACAAACATTTCCGAGCATGTTTGAGAAAAAATAATTAATTTCTTAACACTGATATTACTTTCCTAGTGACACTTAGACCAAAACTAACTGAACAAAATATATAAAACGTAGCCTGTAACTCCTTTTCCCCTATGCGGTCATAGTCAGACAAGCTGGGTTCAAAGAAGAAACAATAAATGATAAAAAAATATTTGAACGCTCTCACTGGTAACCGAAGACGTGACCTCGTATCGTAGTACCCATGAAATTTTAAAAAATTCTAGCTCTATTCATCTTAACGAATTTTATCTCGTTTCCTCCGAAAATAAGATTATGATTTTGTGTTAGGTTTCCTGTTCACTTGTGAGACCAAAGATTGCTTATCTACACCTAAATATTCAGTAAAATTTTTCAATGCTTTAGGGGCCACCTCAAGATGAATTAGTTATAGTTTCATTTTAATACCGGTAATATTTTGGCATTCAGAAAACCAAGTTGCTGTTAGGGGGAAACCTGTCGCGCCTTTGTACAGGCCGCGGCTGAAGGCTCAGACCATTTATGTTCCCATTTACAAGTCCTTATTCTAAGTAATTAGCGAGACCGAAGACTGGGCCCAGCAATGCAAGCACGAAGAATTCTACTCTGGAGATGTCGAAAGCTGAGCGCCGTTCAGGTCGAAGAGATAATTGCAAATATTCTAGATAGTTTAACACCATTAGACCATATTCATTATACTAGCTAAAAAATATCGTACGACATAATTTTTTAATGCAGACAGGTGGTACCTATGACTATATCAAACAAGTTTATCAGTAAAAATATTTATGATTTGCCGAGACATGTCCATTGTCGAACAAAAGAAAATAAAGCAATAAACTAAAATTCATTTAGGAAATAAAATAATATAACGATTTAAAGCATGTAAACAGAACAGATGGACCTTTAAATTTTATCGTTTTACTGAGTCACTAAAAGGTCAAAAATAAAAAAAAATATTTAAAAAAATAAAAGAACCCGACTGCAGTGATAAATCAACTGAAAGGGAAAAAATGAGATAATTTTATTTTCAAATGCTAATGTCGAATCAGAAGAATTCATGCTGCTTTACTTGAGGGACCAAATAATATAACTTTATATAAAATGATGCAGTCGGGACCCATTAGAGGACTTTAAACAAACAGTAATAGGTCCCGACTGCAAAATTTTATATAAAATAATAAATGCAACAGTTTGAGCAAATAATGCTTATAAAGTTATATTATTTGGTCCCGCAAGTAAAGCAGCATGAACTCTTCTGATTCGACATTAGCATTTGAAAATAAAATTATCTCATTTTTTCCCTTTCAGTTGATTTATCACTGCAGTCGGGTTCTTTTATTTTTTTAAATATTTTTTTAACGAATGTAGGCACAGTTCACAACAGCTTGGTCTTGTAGCAGTCGCCCGTCACGTAATAAAGTGCATGTTTCTAAGGCCGGCTGTACACACTCCCCCGAGAGCCAGAGAATCCATCGTACATTGCGAGCTTCACAGGACGATCCCGTAGTGCTGATTGTGTTAAACCCGCAACAAATGACAAACTCTCGGGCTCCAGGGCGAGCGTGTACAGCCGACTTTATAGTCGAGGTGATGTTGATTTTCGTAGCAATAACACACTGTATGGAGATAGCGCGGCAGATAAGCGATGTGACACTTTGATATTTTGCGAGAGTTATTAAACAGTCGCCCTTCCCGCACCTCTGCCCGCATTGGTAGCATGACAACGCGAGTCACAGCCGCGAGTTGCGAAATTCTAGCAGTTTAGCGCCACAAAATGTGCGACTAGTGATATGACTATTATGCCTTACTCTATTTGTGGAGATATGCATTTGATAAAGCACTATGAAGCGCTCGTGGCCTAGGCGTACCGAGTGATTGGAATCAATCACTTGGTTAAGCAACAACAGGCGCGGTCAGGTACAGGATATGTGAGCGTCCCGTGACTACCGCTAGTGGCATTTTTCCGAGCGCTTCCGTGCTTCGCAAGGCGCGTTAAGCCGTTGGTGCCGGCTGTCATATAATGGCAGTCGTTAAGCCATGTCAGAGGCCTTATGGGCGGCTTGATAACTTCTGACAGTAAGGCCTGCCAATCCTCCACCTACCCGGACTTGGCCCCCGTGGTGGAGTATGGCTTAACCTTCCTGCGATGCAGGAAGAGACCCGTGCCCCAGCAGTGGGGACATACAAGGGTTGATAACGAACGAAAGCACTATCTATCTCTATCTCTTCGAGTTATATATTTAAGTTTATTAACTGTGTTAACACCAACATGGAGCGATGGCCTAACCTTCCTGCGACGCAGGAAGAAACCCGTGCCCCAGCAGTGGGGACATACAAGGGTTGATATCGAACTGTGTATTTCTATAAATTTTTACAGCTATGTTTTTTAGTTTTTAAAGTTTATTTCTTAATATATATTTGTACAAGTTATTGTACAGGATTTTTGTAGCCTATGTTGCTTATTTTGTACATATATATATAATATAGATTTTATCTCTTCTCCTACTTCCAAAATTTTTAACTGGGAAATGTCTCGTTTCTACTTGTTATTTCTTATGTAAGGTTCGGTTAGATGGATACCTACCTAAATGAATTATTTATTTGCATTCACACAGACACACGCATACAGTGTTAAATGTTGCGTGAGTAATGAAGTATAACTAATTAAAGGTCGCGAGTTTCCACGACAATTCATTTTCAAATTCCGATATTGTATCGCCACAAAGCGCGTGTCTCATGCCGTTATATTATTATTGTTATGCTACACACTCTCGAAAAATATTTTAAGCGCAAATAAAAAACCCCTTATATATTACATTAAAAAATAACAAAGAAATAGAACGTTATAATATGCATATGTACAATTTACTTTACATTTAGTTATAAATTAAAATTAATACAAAAACCAAATTTAGCCGGTAAGTAGGTATCACACACTACATCCAGTTCTAGTCATACAGTCATACATTTATGTAAATTTTTACCGTTTATATAAAGAATATCTTACAAGTATGACGTCTCCCAATAATGCAAGAGGTAAGCAGCTGTGCAATCATATTCAGTCGTCATGACATGAGTCATAAGAAAAACCAATAATATTTTAAGTTACGGGATACATTTTAAAATAAAAAATCGTAACCGACTTGAGCGCACTAAGGCATTAAAAAGAAGAAATAATTCAAACGAATATGACATGTAAATTCCAAATACGTATACATGTAGGTATGGGAGAAAATGTTTTGGAGTCGATATCAACCCTTGTATGTCCTCACTGCTGGGACGGCCATACTCCACCATGGGGGCCAAGTCCGGGTCGGTGGAGGATTGTAAGACAGTGGCGAACCTTACTGTCAGAAGTTATCAAGCCGCATATAAGGCATCTGACATGGCTTAACGACTGCCATTTCTTGACAGCTGGTACCAAAACGGTTCAACGTGCCTCAAAACACGGAAGCGCTCGGAAAAATGCCACTTGCGGTAGTCACAGGGGTCATTTTAGGAATCACGGAATTATTTTGGAGTCAGTGCCCAAAATGTATGAGCTGGTCTGGAACTCGTTAACTATGGGTGGACGTTAAATTTATTCGAACAAAAAATATATCGAAGTCGCATAAGATTTAACGAAGTTATGCGAGAACACAGTAAAAAATATAAATACCCATCGAATGTATAACCTCCTCCTTTTTTGAAATCGGTAAAAAAAGACCACAATTTACTTGGTTAGTACTTATTACAACAAAAAATGAATCGATAGTGCAGATCGAAGTATTTAGCGGCATTCGTGTGTCTAGTCTGTTGTCAAGGTGGCAGATTGACATTGTCAGGTCAAACGGTTGATTAGCCCTCTTAGATAGTTGTTAATGCCCTATCAGCGCGATGTTTTTTTGCCTCAAGCTAAGTGGAATTACCCTCATAATCATTATTTATCGTAATCATTTGCACTGCACACGTAAACAAACTTGGCGCACAAAGTCTAACTGGCTAGACTTTCAACTGTATTATACAGTCTGTATAACACTGTTAATTAAAGAAAGACACTGTGCTATGTAGCGTGAGAGAGAGGCATAGTTTCGGTTTCTTTCTCACCATCATCAGCTTTGTATGTCCCAACTGCTGGGGCAGGGGCCTCTTCCTGCAGCGTAGGAAGTTATTTCAGATGCCTTATGGGCGACTTGATAAATTCTGAGAGTAAGGCCCGCCACTGTCTTACTCCTCCACGAACCCAGACTTGGCCCCCATCGTGGAGTATCGCCAACCTTCTTCCATGCAGGAAGAAACCCGTGCCCCAGCAGTGGTGATATACAAAGGGATAACATAACATTTATTTATGTAGCGGTATAAAGTTAGCCGGGTCAGCGTGTTATTAGGAGTAATATTATGTAATACGAACAAATCTACTATCTTGTTGCCACTAGGTGAAGAAAGGGGAATGGAAACTTAACCCAATCGATAATGACAAGTTGCATACTTAAACATTGATGTCCATTCTGTATAAAAATGATTGATTTGCCCTGACAGTGATTATCCGTGTGATAGAATGACTTAACACTGACATTGAAACTAAACAACTATGCACAAAAAATACCAGGTAATCAAGAAACGTTCTCACAGAGATACAATGTCTGATGTAATTTGATTTCGGCATTCGTCGTTGTCCGAGAGAACCCGATATTATTGGTGCATCGAGATTATTTATCGTTAAGTAGGTATCGATGAGCTGTGCAGGCAAAGTGATATAAGATTAAAATATTCTTAACTACCGATGCTCCACTGCCCGTTTCATAAAACTACAATTTGAGGTATTATGACTTCCTCTTGTCAATCCTTGTCTAAATCTGCTATATAATGTTATCGTCATCATCAGCTATTTGACACCTACTGCAAGACATAGCCCTCCCTGATGGTTTTCCAAGCTTCACGGTCTTGTGCCGTCTGCATCCAGCCACTCCCCGCCATCGTAACCAGGTCGTCAGACCATCTGGTGCAGGGCCTGCCCACGCTGTGTCGTCCGGTCCGTGATCGTCAGGTTAGAACTTTTTTGCCCCAACGGCCATGAGTTCCTCAAGCTATGTGCCCCGCCCACTGCCACTTCAACTCAGCAATTCTTCGAATTATATTACTAACTCGGGTTCATCTGCAAATCTCCTCATTCCTGATTTGATCACGTATTGAAACTCCTAACAAGGTATTGAAACTGAATTTTAATTCTATACCGTGTACCAATATAAAAGTACAGAGTTCGGCGGTAGCCCAGTGGGTTGAACATTGGACTCGGAAACTAGAGATGCTAGTTTGAATTTCAGCGCGAACATGCACCTCTGACTTGGTACCTGGGCGAAACGACTCCAGCTAAAAAACTATGTCCTAGATACTGCAGCGATCGATTGTTCCATTCACCCATCTATATCTTATAATGTGAGTGAACGTGCCACTGGACGGTGTATAAATCTTCCGATTACATTGATGCAAAAGGCCAAGGTACTTTTATATGTCCTGACCGCCAAGTTGAACTATACCCAGCTATATCTCTGTCATATAGGGATACTAGAAAGATACCTGTTTACATGCATTGTGGCTTGACCAGCTAGAAACTGTCAATCAAAGAAATATAGTACATGTAACGGAGGTCACTAAAGTGTCACCCTGGCGTGACATAAATAGTAACTTCCTTATATCTGCTAGCAAAAACAGAACCATTGAAAGACCTAAATAGCCTCGATAAACTTTGTCTGATGTAACCCAGACGGAGAGTTTCAAGCCATCGTGTTACAAGTCTGACCTTGCGCTTGTGCACGTAGGATGTCATCACATTGGAGGGAAGAAGCTCCAATACAGGAAGATGGTGAAATGCTCTACTCAGCTCGTCAACTCTATCGTTGCCAGCTCCCTTGTAGGCACGCGTAGTATTTAAGCCCGTATTCTCTCTCTCTGGGAAAAGGCCTGTGCCCTGCAGAGGACGTTTATAGACTACATAAAAAAAATAAAAAGAATAAGGAGGAGGAGATGAACGAAAAATCAGTATTAGTGGAAAGTTCGCGAGAAATTTTGGGTCGTACTGAATAGAGAACAGCTTCGAAATATGTAAAGCTTGTTAATGTAATAATTGTACAGTATTACTTATAAATCATATTACATAAGATGTAGCGAACGCTCAGAAAGTCGCGGTCATCTCTGTAAGAGATTTCTTCCAGTGAACTATGAAGGATCGGAAAAACAGTAGAGTTAATAAATATATCTTTATTTGCAAAATAAACAATATATTAAGCAAGAATAAGCCCCACATGTGGCTACAAAAACATATTGTGCTAATTACGTTTTACCTAATAAATAATTGCGA
This sequence comes from Yponomeuta sedellus, assembly GCA_934045075.1. Classification (NCBI taxonomy): domain Eukaryota; kingdom Metazoa; phylum Arthropoda; class Insecta; order Lepidoptera; family Yponomeutidae; genus Yponomeuta; species Yponomeuta sedellus. Next base: position 10,823,835 of record OW203727.1, on the reverse strand, counting down.
CTGGACCCGTTTATTGTATAACTATGTATAAATAAAGATATTTGTTATGCTCTCGACATCCTGCACAGGACTTAATTAAATACGTTGACATCTCTACTTAGTTCAACCATTTGAAGACATTAAGTTGAAAGTACTTTGTTGACAGACGCCGAGCCTTCTTCTCGACAAAGACTCTATTGTATACTCGTAAACGGGTTTATTCCATAAATTGCTCGTACGTAGCGATAGATAATAAATGAATTGCCCCTTCTCCCACTACGCTAACTTTCTACTCTTCTCACCAAACATGGTTGGTTCATATTTAAACGGGATCTGAACACATCAGTTTTGCTTAAATGAAATGCAAATAAAATATTAAGTATGTTAAATTATTTCATAAATATATAATGATTATATTCTTTTTGTTGCACTAACCCGCGCTGGGGACAATTTTAAAAACCTATTTAGAGGTCAACAACTCCGCCCATGCCTGGTAACCGTACCTGGTACGGTAAGCCAGAGGTCGCGGGTTTGAGTCCCGGCGTGGGCGGAATTTTTAGGCTCTAAATAGGTTTTTAAAGATATAATAACAAGAATAACTTTCATACAACGCAATCAGGATACTTTGTGCTGTGGTGACCAGGCAAGGTTGCCAAAACAACAATAAAAAACCCCAGGTCTTGTATGTTTACATGTTTGTGATGTCGCTGTTTCTGAGTGCTTAGTGCGAGTTTGACAGATCCAATCGAGTAACTTTACTACCGCGTTAATCGAGCATTGAGTAGTGAGTATGAGTAAGTTAACCGTTCGAACTGGCAAAACGCTGTCACAGTACAACTCGCACTCGCGTTTATTCGTGTTTTGGCTGGTAAACGTGTTCACTTCTCAACGTAAACCATTATACAACTCGCACTCAGCAATTTTAATTTCCATACTTGGCGCTAGTTGGAGCTTCCTCGATGCCATAGAAATATATATGAGTTTACGTTAACGCGATCGAGTAGTTAAAAAACTCGCACTAAGCACTCTGGTTCCCACGACACAGGATACCTATCCTGATATGGGGCCAGAAGCAATGTTATGTTATAAATCAACTCCCAGTGAGAATCGAACCCACATGCTCCGGCAAGGTAATCAAAGGTGATACCGCTAGCTAGATCAAAGAGGCAATCTGAATATTATATTATGATGTAGTGTGACATATTTAATATTGAAAGATAAATGGATCCCGAGGGACCTTAGCAAAATTCGTAGATAAGCTTTCTTTCAAAAAACTATTTTAAAAGTGAAAGCGATTGAGAGATTAAATTCGAAATTAGTTCTAAAAAAGAAAAAAACGCTATCTAAAACAAGAAAAGCGTTAGGTTTACCATTCATCTATTTTCAAAGTTATCTATGAATTTTATTTTATTATCTGCGAATTTTTAGTAGCAATATCACTCGCTAACGGTGAAGGAAAACATTGAGCGGAAACCGTGGCTTGGTTCGCACAAATTGACTTGTTTTTCCTGTGGGCTAGGCTGACTAAGCTGTCAGGATGGTTTGAGTACTGATCAACCTTGCTCCATCTAAAAATCAATGTCCCAAGCACTGCAGCGTCTGAGTAGTCCCTTCACCCTTCTAGTGTGGGTGAAGGTGCCCCTGGACACTGAATAAATCATCAGTCATCACATTAAATAAATGCCCGGGGCATTTCACTGTTACATTGTGGAAGACGGCCCTAATTGCTCTCCAGGCAAGGCCTAAAAGTCAGAGGCCAATGCGGCCACGTTTATCTTAAGTACCCCCCGTAGATTGTGTGTATATAGCAATGGCAATAAATTTTGTTTTCATTGACAGCATTGTGTGAATCACTCGTCACGTCAATGGTAGATTGATTGTTTTTATATCTGCTGTTGGGACAGAGGACGACGCAGGAAGCAAATACGCATGGTGGCTCTTATTCCGCGTAAGTGCGAGTATAGTGCGATACTAGCTAAATACAATAATAGAGGCTATCGCACACTTTATCAGTATTGCATCAAAAAGCAGATAACCTATCTAACTGGTTATACTATTTTTATTTTTAATGCTCTAACCCGTGCTAAGGACAATTTTAAAAACCTATTTAGAGTCTAAAAATTCCACCCATGCCCGGATTGCTCCACTTTCTGAATTAAATTGATTTTTGAACATTTTTTTACTATATTTTATTGAGTCGCGATTCTCATACATATATTAAACGGGTCTAATCGCGATTATTTATAAGGCTGCCGAAACGTCGGGAATTAAAGTAATTACGTTTTACCTTATAAATAATCTATGTAAATAAATGATTTATCTATAAATTTTTTTCGATGAATGCCACTTAATCCACATTTAAGAAAGTGGTGAAAGTCAACTTAAGAATTGATAGCGTGAGAGAGTTGAAAATTTCTATTATTCACTTATGGCTCCATTGTGAAATCACTGTGATGATACCAAATTACTGCATAGTTATCAAATCTACAACATTTTAGATGGTGCAATCTGTAACTCTCTCTTTCTCTTCTTATTTTAAGCTTTTAGTAGTAGAAACTAAAATAGTCCTCTCACGAAACTCAATTATTTCTTTTAGCAATAAGGCCGCCAATTGTACTATCTTCTTCTTCTTCTTCAGGCTATATATTAGTCCACTGCCGGACATAGCCCTCTTCTAATGAGCGCGTTGGGTTGTGCCATCATTGGGAGGAATTGCATATAATCCCCACGCTGGGCATGCGGGTTGGGAATCGCAGTTTGATGGAGTTCTATGCAGGGGCGCTGCTGCCCACCCTCCGGTATATCACTATGTATATTTGGTAATTGTACTATGTATATTTGTAATTATTTTTTATTTGTTGTTTTTCTAGTGTACAATAAAGAATATTCTTATCTAATCTTATTTTTATTTATATCCTCGTATTTTTAAGCACGAATAAAACTTGATTTGTGACAAATTTTCAAATATACTGCCAAAGCATTAAGGTGCTTCGGGGTGCTAACTAGCGCCACCAATGTAACAAAAATTATAACTTGTGTTTATAATACATTTTTATTTAAAAGTGAACATGAGAAATCTTAACAACTGTGACAACTATTTTTATTCGATCTTCTTCGCGAGAGATGCCTGTCTAATTTGCGCCGGTTCTTCTGCTTCAGGCTATATTAGTCCACTGCTGGACATAGCCCTCCCCTAATGAGCGCCATAGCGCAAGGTTGTGCCATCATTGCCCCCAATGCCCATAATCCCCACGCTGGGCATGCGGGTTGGGGATCGTAGTTTGGTGGAATTGTACTGCAGGGGGCGCTGCTGCCCACCCCCTTATTTTGTGTCCCTTAGTCGCTTTTTACGACACCCGCGGAAAGAATTTGGGTTGGTACTATTCTCTAAGCCGACACCACACAGCAACGCCGGTTACACCCCTGTAATGACATTGTACTGCTATTGCTTTGTAGACTACCAAATTGAGGCAAATATCAACCATTATAATAATAATAAATATGCATGGAGATATTACACAGATCTCGCTAGCCCTATACTAAGTACAACTAAATGACTTGTGTTATAGTTGCTAATTCGACGATAGATTTAATACAATAAATACATAGATAACATCCAAGACCCGAGACAAACTAGAAGGATCGAACCCGAGACCTTCGGTTTTACAGTCAGCGTGCCAAACCGCTGCGCCACCAAGGCCGTCATTTTCGTGCTTATATCATTCTATTGAAAAACCATGTAAGTATAAGACTCTAGGGCCTGGTCCCAAACTCGGGTACCCTATGCTAGGGTTATCAGAAGGATATCACAAACATGGAAAAACGCCTAGACTCAGGCCATTTGTGTAAATGTACGACGGCACATCTTCCGGTGCGGTAAACAGACGTGATACCGTTAGACCGACGAGGCAGACCGTTAATAAAAAATATGAATAACTAATAATCCACTCCATCCAAAGGTTGTCTGGAAGAGATCGCTCTTAGTGATAAGACCGCCAATTGTATAACATTACTTAGATTTAAGAATCACGGTTGTAATATTTTTCTGGTTGTGCAATAAAGTGTTCTCTATCTATCTATCTAATGAATAAATAAAATATTAGACATGCTGGGATTCGAACCCACGACATCCTGAATGTGAGGCTGGTTACCACTACGCTAACAATGTTTTTTTTTTAAATTTTAATTTTTTTAATAATTTAAGGGCACTAAATTATTACGCTCGTAGCCCCGGCTGCCTGAGTGTTCTTAAACGATCACGACACAGGGCGCGTTCAGAGCATGGATGGCTAAACCGTCGTCTAACGCTAGAGGCATTTTTTCGAGCGGTGCCGTGCTTTGTAAGGCACGTTAAGCAGTTGGTGCCAGCTGCCATCGATAAATAATAAATTATTTTATAATTTTATGCCATCAAATTAAAGTGATAGCGTAGCGGTTGTCGGCCTCACATTCTGGCAGTCGTGGGTTCGAATCCCGGCTTGACTCCGAGGACTTTATCGTACACGTACATACATTTGTCAAGTTGTAGTACTCGTAGCAATACCACAAGCTATTGTAGTAGAAAAACATCGTGAGGAAACCTGTACGTCTGAGGTGTACACATACTTTAGCGACTGAAATTTCAAGTCTACGGTGCGCACGCGTGGTAATTAAGCCCATACTCTCTTTCTAAGAGAAGGCCCTATGCCGCGGGACGCATAAAAAAGGAAACACTAATAAAAAAAGTCTTTCATCATAGGCGGGTGTGTCCTATCTTGGACCGACTTTGTTTTCGTGAATTTTGTTTTCGAAAACAAGAACTTAATTTCTAGTTATCAAATAAGACGTCATTGGTGGCCTCTTGTTTACAATAATAAATACAGAGATATCTAAGAATAAAAACTTGTTGTTTTGAAAAGAAAATTCCCGGTCTGACAAAAACTTATTTTGTTAATACCGTCTAAGTATTTTTTTTACGACAAAACATGTATTAAGAATTTGCAGCAATCAACGGACTATCAAATCAATGCGGTTAGGTATTTTACAAGCGAGTGCGTATTGTCTATAATAAAGTATTTTAATGCAAAATTATCATTGTACTTCAAAATACAGTTTTTTATTAGATACCATTTTTTACACGCACTTGTTGCTTTTGTTCTGCTATCATAACTTTGACTTCTATGATTGTTCTCATTACATTACAACATACTTATATTATCATTCATTTTGACTGCATCGGAACGCCTCGCTAACTACCTCTTTATTAATTTGCAATATTTCACGTTTTAATATCATCCATTATGCACGCTTTAATTTATGTTTTTTTTTGTTCGCAGAATCCGATCTCACCAACCTAACACATGTCGGTAAGTAATCACCATCAACATTTTATGTAACATAAAATCTAAAAATCATAGAACATTTCGATTTTGAGAAGTCTAAATTACCACAGTGGTTTTGTGAACTTCCCAAAATCAAAATTTGAACGGAAATTTGAATACTGAAAACTTGTTGCAATGATAATTATCGAAGCGCTCGCCTAAGGGAACCGAGAGATTGGAATCAATCACTTGGGTTAAGCAACAACAGGCGCCATCAGGTGCTGGATGGGTGACCATCCCGTGACTCCCGATAGTGGCATTTTTTCCAAGCTATTCCGTGCTTAGCAAGGCACGTTAAGCGCTTGCTTGGTGCCGGCTATTATGTATTGGTACTCGTTAAGCCATGTCAGAGGCCTTATTGGACGGCTTGATAATTTCTGACAGTAAGGCCCGTCGCTGTCTTACAATTCTCCACCAACCCGGACTTGGTCCACGTGGTGGAGTATGGCCTAAACTTCCTGCGGTGCTGGAAGAGACCCGTGCCCCAGCAGTGGGGACATACCAGGGTTCATATCATACATCAATAAGATTATATTGGATACAAACCCATAAACTGATATCAGCTTTCTCAGCCTAGTGTAAGTCCCCTTGTGGAAAACATAAAATCGATTGTCGTTATTCTGATAACGAGAGTCATAAATATAAACTGGATTATGACCACATTCTACTGATAGTTTGCACGGAACTGCTTGTAACTATGTCAAGCGAGAAGTGATTTCAGAAATATTACGCAAAGGTCCGCTGTTACGAAATGCGAAATTACCATTTCTGAGCTAAGAGAAAATTACAGGTAACTCTGAGCTGATGTTAACAAAAGAGTTCGTCAAACGACATGCATACTTGTGATTACGTCTCAACAATTCATATCTTTGTGTGGTAGTTTTTGATGGTACATATCTCGTTCAATTTAAGCGGAAAATAGGTAATATTATTATACAGTAGTACCATATAAATAAATAACAAAGTCACAGTATCACAGAAACTACGCTTCCATAAACAAAAACGCACAGACGTAGAGTCATGCATGTAGTTACAAATTTACCAACCGTTCATGTAAAAGTTGTGGTTGTAATCTATTTAGCCTTGTCATCTATCTAACTGATAGCTTCCGACATCCCAATGATCACTCTTCAGCTGCCAATCAGTTGAAATGTTTGGACAGCGGCATATACACTAGAAAAAAACTGTTTACTTTCATGAACTACAGAAGAAAAATGCTACACAGCTAACGCGTATGGCAAATAACACTGATGACAGCGATCATAATGGGTGAGTTCCGAGATTCGATGAAATCGATTACATTGCCAATCCATATAAGTACAGTAGGCATTAGAACCTTATTTCGTGCGAGATACTTTGGGACTACTAAATTTGGTCGGATTCGCACTGTAATCGATTTCATCGCATCTCGGAACGCAGGGAATATTTGAATTTAATATTGTTTTGAAAATATAAATTTTGACCATCGCTGATTTGGAGTGCCTTCAAATGGAGATGGATTTGTATAGCAGGTTATACGTCATTTCAGTGCTGTGTCATACTACCGTTGCCTACAGTAACATACAAATACATTCTGTCGCATATATTGCCTGGCTAGAGAAAAAATATAGGGCTGGCTTCTGAAATGAGAAGTAAATACTTAAGTAACGTTTTGTCACGCTCATTTCTGAGAAATTCGAAGAGACAGCATTACAATCAACAATCTTCTTAACGAAATTCTCAATTCAGAAACTGGTCCATGGAGTGCTTAAACGTTCAAACAGAGGAATATATGGACACAGCTATTTTTGAACTAGGAGCAAATTTTGTTCTGAAATGAGCTGATAGACAATACAGACGACGCAGTAGTAGTTACTCAGGTCAAATTACACAGAACCACTATTTTCGGACAATTGCCTGGACAATAACATTCGCTAGCCGTGCGTGTGTTAGTTGTCTAAATTGGCCTTATTACCACCGCGGGCATGCGTCTCAATTAAAAACACAGTTGCTGTAATTGATGTTTTGTTTGTCGCTAGACGCTTGGCAGTTCCGGGTCGTGAGACTTGCTCCGTTCTTTGCAATTAAATTTAACTACCTCTAGCTAACCTCTAGCTACTGCATTCTTAGATAAGTAACGTTGTTGCTTAAGTCCGGCGATATATTAAATTTGAGTTGAAACCGTCTGAATATTGTACTGCACCGTAGTGTATCGTATCGCACTACTAAACTGACTTGGAACTGTAGTAGTACGGTTTTAAGTCAACAGCTATCTATTGTTAAGAACACTGTCCACGTATTCTTAATCCAAGAGAAAATTACATAGAAAAACTTCCGACGCATGTACTCAGATTAATAACCTCACCTGAAAACCTGATATTGAGAGTACTTACACAAAGCCGCAAGATACGCCGCGCATGGTAGGGGCCAGGTTATCCAAACTTTCAAAGTAAAATCGTGAAAAGTCACCGCGAAGTCCAATTGAAATTCTCAGACGATTACCATTGGCCAGCTTCCAAGCACTCCAGCCGTAGCTAACGCCAGCGCACGCGTGGCCGGATGCATAAATACTTCGTGAGCGCATCAAAACAAGTACAGGGTTTCAAAGGACACAATTTGCAAGGTGACACGCGGGTGTTCCATCCGGCTGGGAACGGCTGAGGTTTCAGGCTGAATGCGTAAAGCTTAATTGGGTCACCAACAAATCTTTCACTTATGTCATTAGTATTTCACACGTTCGGTAATTTCCTTACTCACACCGTTCACATATCCATTCATGTGATTGTTTTTTTTTTGTCAATTTGTTTAATGCTTTACAGCCTGTCTCGTTTTCATTTTCTTCCCGCTTTTCATATATCAGAACTTGACAGAATTGTCTCCTCATGAGAGCGAAATCCTTTTCAACGGCCACTAGCATGGACTTAAAATTTCCAAACCATTCTGTTCAAACTGAATCTTATATTTTAAAACGTAAACTTTAAGTGTTTACTTACTTACTTGTAATTTTGTGAGCCGAGTCCGATCAGGTTTTCAACATCATTACAAGTATATCCAGAATAACATTCATAAGAGTTACTTGTTTTCACTATAAATACCAGGCTAACTGTATCAGCCCACAGGTCCCTATACCGTACAAGCCCCAGGGAAATGAAAACGGTCTCAAATGTTTACAAAAGCCTAGACCTCGTGTCTCGCCACGTAGTCTCTCCACCGGCGCGATAGTTATGTATAATTATAATGGCAACAATTACAATCAATTGTCTTTGTGATCCGAATACAAGACGCGCGCCTTGGGAGCCATTTGTCGTCGGTAATTCGTTCCCATCGCTAACTACCCGGTCACGTTGTCGGCCATCTGGACCCTTCAGCAATTGAAAAAGAGATACCATTTGATTATATTTGCAATATACTTGCATATTATGAGGATTGCAAAGGGACTGTTTTAATAACCACCAGTAATAGAGAAACGGTAGGAGGAGGTCAGCGTTCTAGTTTATTAACCACTTTTTTCTATTTTCAAATGGTAGAGCAACCATATACTAATGATTGTTGAGTTATCTACTTCTAAATATAGTAAGGTTAACTTAACCTACTTTAAAATTTAAGAATTACTGAGAGCATGTTTTAAATCGAAAGTACATCAACCTTTAAATAAATTCACTCAACTAACTTTTTATAACAATAACAATTATAATACGACAGTAAAAAACGTCAATCTATTTTTCACTTTTCCCGTTTCCCTGTAAACAGGCAGAAAACATTGAGCTAACGTCTTTAAGATAGTAAACGTTTGTTTTGTTTACGTGCGTCTATTTTAGTATAGAGACGCAGAAGCTTTTTTAACTCCCGCGGAATTGTACTAAGCAGAGATCGTTAAACAAGTAACAGACAGGTAAAATCGATCTGACTGTTATTTCTAGACTGAAATAAACATCGGAGTAGAAACGAAGTTCGTAAAGTTTTCGACAAGATTTCTGGCTAAATAATTATTACAAATTTATAGATAGATTTAGAACACTTTATTGTACAAACTAAAAAAATCTATGAGGTTTCGTATATTTAAGTATAATGGTAAACAATTGGCGTTAAACAATATCCCTTAGACGTTCTCCACCACACAACTTTTGAATGTTCATCAAAATTATATTGGCATACCCATGAATCATTAAGTCACTAACTTGTGCTAACATTTGGTTTTAACACGCCATTTTCATCATTGTCATCAATTCAGTCTGAAAATTAACTAAGTATGATTTGCAACGGAAGTCACTCGTTGAAGTCGTGGAAAAAACGAAAATTATGGAGTGTGACCTGAAATCACCAATCTAGTGAAGCCTTAGCCTAATGGTTAGGTGGTTTTTATTGCACACCAGATATTATACCTACTAGTACCTGTTTTCCATTTTCCTCTTTACATTTCTTATTCTTATTAAAGATAATAAGTATTAAGTAGATATTTAACACGAATCCAAAATAAGTATTTTCACATAAATTACCAAAACGATAAGTAAAGATAGTCAAGTAAGTAAGACTTTTCAAGTCACAGGACATAAGTTTGTCAATATACAGGATTCTCGTCCCATAATATGAAGTTACAAACATAATCAACCAATATATGCACCGTCAGCTCCATTTTTACCTGTCCTCGCTCCTTGCACGCTATTATGTAATTTGCCGACCTAATGACCCAAATGTTCACTGGTTTGCTTGTAGGGCACGAGCTGTTTTTTCTTAGTCATCACATCCATCAAAGAGCAATTAAAACAAAGATGTAAGCAATTAAAACAGCCCAATAGGTGTTTTGAATCGAGTATCTTATGAAGTTACACCTGAGTAAACGTTTAGAATGTTGGGGTAATGCCATGACGCGAATCTTTCTTTCGTCAACTGATTCAATATTCAATGTACGCAAATGTTCGTAGATAAATTCTGGAACGCACGTGATTGCTGGTGAATTTAGAAATAAACAATACTACTCCCTAATGGCGAAAGCAATAGTATCATAAGGAAACCCAAATGTCTGAGGTGACCACATTCGACAGCTCTTGGAATCGTCAATTCGCGGTGGGTTGATTATTACTAGCAATGCACTATAACTTTCATAATAACTGCGGTAAAGAAAAATACGGCAAGTAGATTTATTTGACATTAGAGTTGTGTCGGGACAATAAGGTTGTATAACAATTCACTAAAATTACTACCCATGGCAACAGACTTGGAAGACTGTGATGTGTTTTAAAATCGACGATTATACTCATTTCTGATCATAGATACTGTTTTGTAGGTACTCTGGTTAGCGTCACATGATCTGGAAGATCTGCAGGAATGAATAATCGGTATTTATAGGTCGCTTCTGCGTCTTGAAATCAAAATGGGGCTATCCAAACGGTGCTATAAATGACACAGCTCAAACATTGTCTTTTTGTTTAACCAAGATAAAGTATAGGTAACGTTTGATAAATTCTGGCGTTACGATACTGAAGTACTCGTATCACAGAAGAATAATAATAAAATTGTTTGTGGGTTTTCAAAAAAAAAAAGTAAAACTACTGAAAAAAATTTACAATCTTACAATCTACTGCTTAGAACAATACAGACGAATGGGATGCGAACAAACGAATGAATGAATTAATTAATTCAATCGAATAGGGCGATCAGCACCGCACACAGCCGAAGTGGTGAACGAAGGCCCTCGGATGCGTTCGCTTCATTAACTTCCATAGAACTAACATGATGATGATGTCTTCATCGTATTGAGGGTTAGTGGGACTTCTACGGTGGTGCGCTCGGATGTGACTTACAAATCCCAGCTTATTTTTTAATGTTTGGCCGCAGTTACGTTAACGCGCTTAGGGATGCTAACAAGCGTCAACAATGGAATAAAAATCGTAACTTTTTTTAAAAGTAAGCAACATAAATTTTAATATTTCTAATAACTAGTATTTCCTAATGATTAGGTACGCGATACTCATACATATTATATTAGTTATAGGTATATAATATTAAATGGTTGTAATCGCGATCGCGATTAGACCCGTTAAATACGTACCTGTGAAGGCTAGTTTTTAGAACCGAGAGTCCAGTACCTAGGATCTACAACCTAGGACTTTAATCGATTTCCGCCAAAAAAGTCGTTTGTGATTCTCTTCCGTTTGGAATTTCTTCTTAGGAAGGCTTCTTGGTGGATATTGAGGAGGATTTCTCGGAATGACAAGTAGCCTCAAAACAAAATGCTCACAACCAAGATTCTAATAGTACAAGGTCAGCCTAAGCGGATCTTTCATGTCTTCAGAATCTGAGTCTCAGTCTTTATGCGGAACTACAACACGAATGCTTTGTTTGTGTCTGAGAGGAAACAAAAACCTTTGTTTATCCGATTTTAATGGCTAATGAACTTTTAATTTCCTTTTGTTTGCGCCACGGCGCCGCCGCCGTCGTTTCTGCCAAATAAAACTGTGCGCATTTTCAGTTGAAAGTTCTTTCTTGAAAGACATAATATTTTAAACTTACGAAGAGGGAAAATAGATAAATAAAACGAGTGCTAAAATAGGAAACCATTATTTTACAGTATAACTAAATAAATCATGAGTGTTATTGTTTGGTCCGCTTCCTATTCAAATGCCCCTATTATTTTGTTCCAGCGGAACTAATTTTACTTTAAAACCTCGTACGTCAATCAAGTGTTTTATTGGATTTTCCATGAATTGTAGTGTAACGGGGCAGAAGTTGGGCCTTTTCATATAAGACAAATCATCGATTTTCATAGAAATAATTGTTGATGTTTTGAACTGATATTGAGTACACGCAAAATCTGGTTTAATACGAAAATGTAGTAATGAAAACTAGTAATAATGCACAAAGTATTTAATAACGGTATTCAGACAACGCGCGATACAGAGAAAAACGGCTGAGAATGACAGGTAGGATAGTTCTCGAAAAAAACGCTAGGAGCGCACACATAGCATAACTAAACGCACTATAAATACTGAAGCGTTGATGCGTTATGTTATCTATCAGGCTGCAGGTTTATGTTCATATTCCAATAGAAAGTTCTTACCGTTGTCAAGAGAATAAAATGCTTCTTTAGTAACCAAAATCAAAACAGTGAGACTTCATGTAGGTAGACTGTTTGTCCCTTGTTCAATTTGGCAACGCGTTTTCTCGTTTCCATTTTGCTTTGTGTTACTTTTGCTATTGTTTTTTTTCTGTTATATACCTCTGTGTCTGTGGGTGCAAATAAATGTTTTTATCCATCTATCTAGAAGTAACAAGAACATCCCGCGTAGCAAGGTACAAGATGGCAAAGCAATGTGAAAGAAGTCTTTCGTTCTGTAAGCCAACAAATGTCAAGCTTGCTTTATTTTGCTTATTCATTAGTCTACTTCGCTTAATCAATTCCTAAGGCTTCTTCATAATTAACACGCCAAAATAATATTACAGGTGAGTTAAAGGTAGTATTCAATTTGTGGTAGATAGGTAGACAGATAGAATATTCTAATTGTACACAGAAATTACATTAACAAAATTTATATGGAAATATGGTACAGTGAGTAGAATTTCTTTATTTCTCCAATAATAAGGCCGCCACCGTATTATGAGCACGCTGACTGTAAAACGGAAGGTCTCGGGTTCGATCCCCGGCCGAGTCAAACTAGGAAACGAACTTTTCTAGTTTGTCTCGGGTCTTGGATGTTATTTATGTATTATTGTATTAAATTTATCGTCGAGTTAGCACCTATAATGTGTTATAGTCATTCAGTTGTACTTAGTATAAGGCTAACGAGATCTGTGTAATATGTCCGTGAATAAAGAAATTGTACTCCTCATAATAATCTTAGTGCGTAGGATGTGTAAAGGCCCGTCGTTGTTAATGTTTAAGTAGGTGCTCAATGGTAACACACGTGTGCTCCAATGATGGCTTCGTAAATAATACACAGTGACGTCTGTTCGCAGCATAACAACCGATGTTAAGTGAAAACAACTTCTGCTCCTTGAAGAAGTCAAAAGCTTTTGTTACCGTATCAAGTTACAACTATAAATGTATACTCTTCTTAAGAAGAAAATGAGAACGAATATATTAAGTTCATAAAAAGCCCATTGGCTCAGTTGGAAAGAGCGCTGGCACGGATAGCCAGAGGTCGCGGGTTCGAATCCCGGCATGGGTGGAATTTTTAGCCTCTAAATAGGTTTTTTCAAATTGTCCTTAGCACGGGTTAGTGCATTAAAAATAAAAATAGTATATTCATAAAAAGCGTTGATAAAAATCGAATTCATCAGCCATTTGAGGCCCACTGCGGGACATAGACCTCCCTCCCTCCCTCACGATATAATAGTTGAAAATATCTTTATTTTACAAACCCCAAATCTAATCAAATTGAATTAATTTTTTCTTCTATTGATCGAATTTCAAAGTAATTTAATAATGTGTATTTAATTCAACTTTCACATCGCTTTTTTATCTTGTGGGAAGTTATACATTAATACTTTCTCCAAGATTTAATTTATTTAGTTAACAGAAATCCACAGCAATACAATAAAGTACAGTAAATAATACGTACATATTAATTTGTACATGCAGCCAATGCTGGAATTTACTATGTAGTTGAGAAAAATGTATTGTGGTCTAATTTTAAAAATCTTATTATAATTAATTTAGTTCATCAATATCATTCTGGTGTCGATGCCCAACAGTGCATTGGCAAAATAGCATGGTATCATCACTTTAGGAGCTAGAAAAATTAATGGAAGTCGACAATTCGACGGACAATTTTATGCAAACTCTCAAACGTTAATTTTACTAATACTCGGCTCAAAGCGTCTACTCGAACATTACGAAACAGGGCCAGGGTTCTACCTAATTATATTAATAGGATTACGCTGCTAAAAAAAGCCCTACGACATGCAGACAAGACTGTGACGTAACAGTCGTTTCACTGCGTAGACGATACCAGCCAGAGCGATTTTACGAGGTACAATGTCACAGATGACACAGAGTAATTTGGTTCAGTAGGCACACGCACACCAAACATTAAAATAATTGATGAGTGGTTGAGTTCCTCGGTTCGATACTGGCATACACTAATGACTTTGCTTTCTCTTTACGTACATTTGTGAATTTGTAGCGGCAATACCACTCGCCAGTAACATGAAGTTTTTTCAGGAGATCCGATCAGGAGCTCTATTTTTGAATCGCTCGTCTGGCGTGGAGCGCTCGATTTCTACTGATTTTCGTTCGACATACAAAATTCCGTATTTTTTAATCACTCGACTGCAACGAATGGTCCTTACCACTCGTCTCGTATGTCGATCGATAGATTAATTGTCAAAATTTGTGTTAATTTGTATTGTGCTGCGCACAGAACCTACCTAGCGATAAATGTGAATTTGCTCCTGATAACTGTTGTAGATTGGGAATATTGTGATCTTCAGTGTAGATAATTAATTTTGAAGAATATCTAATCCTTAATGGATATTTGGATTCAAAAATGCGGAAAAACGAGATCATGCGACTTAGAAGACGAGTGTGACTTATGTCACATTCGACGATACAATTTCATACGAGTGATTCAAAAATAGAGCTCCAGCACCGTATTCGGGAACGCAATGGCTCCCCGCCGCTAGCGTGCGACGTGAAGCCACTTTCAAACCCCACTCGGTTTCCCTTTTCTTTTTTTAAACTACACTCCAATATTTTTAGTATGCTTTTGCTTGTCAATTTAATGTGTACATACCCACAATCAATAATTATTCAATGACATGGTCGCTGATGCAACTATCATTATGAATTTACCTACTTTATTCGATAATACTTACGTATAAAATAAGTATATCATGCAAAATCATGACACCAGTGTAGAGAAAAACCTCCTTAAGAAACCTGAGTAATTAAGACGTTCACATATCTTAAACTTTGAGAAGGGGCGTGTGCCGCAGTGGGACGTACGTATCATCGTCAGGCTATACTAGCCCACTGCTGGACATAGCCCTCCCCTAAAGAGAGCCACGTTGAGCTATCATAGGGGGTAATGCCCATAATACCCACGCTGCTCATGCGGGTTGGGGATTGCAGTTCGTTGGAATTGTACTGCAGGGGGCGCTGCTGCCCACCCCTTGCTTTGTGTCCCTACACCCGCGGGTAGAATTGGGTTGGCGCTATAAGGCCGAGACCACACAGCAGCACAGATGTATAGCCTTCTTTTATCATGACCACGAGTGCTTTTACTCGTACATTAGCACCCGTACGCTGCAATAGCAAAGCAGTAGAGGCACTGTTTCCAATATTAGTTTGATAAAACTTGTTGCTAACAATGTTAGCAGGTTTTACCCGTTCGTCCATCACATTTGAAACACGTCTTCCCTCCTCCCTGCTTGAACAGGAATTACACCCGCAACTCATTTATGTACCGTGCATTAAATGTGTATAATAGTTACTTCTCAGATATTGATATTTTTCATGACTCCTTAAACGTATTTAAGGCTAAATTTTTTAGAGAAAAAGCTATAGTTACAAATTAAAAATAAGTACAGGAATATTTTCCAATAATTTATTAATAATTGACATTTATTTGTGAATTAAAACGCTTCTTAGAAACGATAAGCTCAAATTCAAAATTGTAATTATCATATTAACATATTTCGGCACTATAAGGTCTCTTAGTTAAGTATAAAATATTGTATTTAGAAACATTCCTGTAATTAATGACTGCTTGTTGCCATAATAAAGTAAAAAATTAATAAAATAAAATTTATTGTGGGTCCAACTCTAACAATTCTAAGACAGACTCGAATACAAAACTTTGACGCTGGACTTAACTACGATTTTCCCACGCAATTTGCAGGCAAGCCATTCCCTTTGTAAGATAAGATAAAAATATCCATACTGCCTGTAAAGACAAATCACTCCCTTTGGAAGATAGAGAAGAATATGACTTTTCATATTGCAGCGAGTATGACGCTGCACGAAAAATTACTCGAAATAGCTCCTGCTATTTTAAAATTAACTCCAGGACATAACATAGTGACTGTATCTAGTGTGAACGCGCTCTGCAGTTTCTCGACACTAGAAACAAAACGTATGGTGTTGCAAGCTGCTTGTTGAAAGCGCACCGTAATATTGGTAAACTTTAGAAATTATAGAATTGCGTGGTATCCTATCCCACAGTCCTTCGGTTTCTTTCAAGTTAGTGCCCAGTGTCTGACGCCAACGGATTTTTCTCGAGTTATTCCGTCACGAGTCTGTCGACTCGCGACGTAAATAAAACCAACCGGGTATTTTTTTCATTCGTGGCGTAGTGTCAAGCCAAAAAACAACAGTAATATAACATCATCGCGTTGGTAAAAATGCGCGATTTATGATGGCTAAAACTGAGACGCAGGTAACGTTGTCGGTGTATTCACCTCATGGTAACGAAGTTCTTAACACAAGACAGAAAAACCTTTCTCAAAAAAAACGCAGGAATGTAAAATTAGAACGAAGTTGATTGATGTACTATCAGCAATCTATTGACTGATTGTCATTCTTGTAGACATGATTACACAGATTAATCAAGTTGAAGTAGTCTATTTATAGAGCGTCAGATAATAAGAGCGTAGGTAGATGCCAATTGTGAACGCATAACTTGATAGCAATTTCAGTCATTATAGGTTTTGCTACTTTCCAAGAATGTGCTATTACTTCT
Organism: Yponomeuta sedellus; assembly: GCA_934045075.1. Lineage (NCBI taxonomy): Eukaryota > Metazoa > Arthropoda > Insecta > Lepidoptera > Yponomeutidae > Yponomeuta > Yponomeuta sedellus. The sequence continues at coordinate 10,806,839 of OW203727.1, read as the reverse complement.
CAATTAATGAAGTATTATTTATTTAAGTAACTAATCAAAATTTATAGATTTCTGATGTAATCAAAATTTTCTGACCCATCAGAAGTTGTCCAATTTGCCCATAGCTGTTCCAATTTGCAATTTTATTTACCGAGCATCTATTATAAAATTAATAATCTTTCCTGTAAAAAACAAATTTTTTACCTATAAATCTAATTATGACTACCAAAATATAAACACCAGTGGTTCTCAAGAGATTCGCTTAGCAAGGAACATTACAAAATATTTAATAGAAAAAGATTAAAAATTATCCGTGTACTTTAACCCTATGTATGTAGTACATTTTATTTTTATGTTAATCAAAACAGATAGATAGGTAGATAATACTTTATTGCACAACTATATTTTGGTTGTGCAATAATTATTTATACTTAAGTCATTTCGAATCATAATCATTATTCCAAAATAAAGATTATGGTGATGATGAATAATAATACTTGTAATTCATCATAGACTTACAGACATTAATATCATAGAGACAAACCTACGTTGTGTTTAAAGAACGTCACGACTACGTCAAAGGCATTGTATGTTGACCTTTATTTAACAAGTAGGTACGTAGAATGACGTAGCTCGATCCTCATCCGTAGTCAATGTGGCAGATGAAGTATCCGCTTGGCTAAATCCACGAGGAAGTAAGCGAGGGCCGAACAAATCTGCCAATAAGATACTAACTGCGACACTACAAACAGGCATTGCTTTTTACAAAATCTTTATTCAAAGAACTTGGTAAACAAAAGACAAGCTACCATATCGTCCTAGCTATATACTTTATACTCGTGCGAGGTTAAAAGCATCTATGCATGGCATAGCTTTTTAACCTCCTGAGTCCTAGACCAATTAATTTCAAAAATGTCAAAACATACTACTATTTTCTGAAAGGTTATAAAAGTGTGATGCCCGGAAAAATAATTTTAAAAATCCCCCCTCTCCCCCTCTCTATTTATCTAATGTCCTCATATGAGTACGCTAGGCGTCAGTTCTCGTATGAGGAAGTAAAGAGTTCATACAAAGTTATTCGAAATTAGGGTGTGAGTAGAATAAAACACTTTATATAATTATTGAAATCAACATTCAAAACTTTAGTTTTCAAAAGTCTTTTATTTCCTTACAGCTATAATCATAAAAATCAGAATTTTTTAGTATGATTACTTACTTCTAATAGAAAATCACATTGAGATCAACAAATTATCTAAGCAATTCTACATTCTAGTACCTAATTGGTTCTAAAAAACTCTTGCCCTGCCTTTTTTGCTGGAAGATCTGTGTTTCTTGAATTGTTTCAGTATCGGTTTAATTTTTTTCGTCATCCGAACTGGAATTTCTACTAGAATGAGTAGGTAGAACCAGTTAATTTTCGCTGTCTGATAAAGTTTCACCATCAGATTCATTCAGGCAATGGAAAATATCATCTTGCAAACCTAAAAACAACACCAATCTTTAGAACGAGTGTCATCTGTGAGCGCGTATAAGCATCCTAAGAGTTGTGTTGAGAACGAAAGTGATCATATGAGGACATAAAAAAGAAAAGCTACCCCACAAAGCCAAAATTGATGATTTGTATGAAATATTGGTTTCCAAATATACCTACATATTACCTCTAACGGTTTTGTACAAAAAACAACAAAAAAAAAGTAAAATTTTATCGAAATATTTGGATAAAAAATATAGAAACTCACCGCGCGGCATGATGGCTCCTTCATCTATAGTTTTACCGTCGCCATGACAGAATTGCATAAAGAAACCACAAAAAATAATATTGATTCAGGTGTGGCAACATCTCGTCCATGCCCCAAACACCGCGAAATTCAAATATGTGTTTATGAGTTCATTCATGATTTTTTAGAAGTCTATGTCATCGTGTGAGGTCTCAGGGTCTCAGGAGGTTAAAAACCTATTTAGAGGCTTAAAATTGTCCTCAGCGCGGGTTATAATGAATATAATGTCTATAGCTAATTATGCGAGGTTTAATAAAATATATCGTTATCAACCCTTGTATCGTTATCCCCACTGCTGGGGCACGGGTCTCTTCCTGCATCGCAGGAAGGTTAGGCCATACTCCACCACGGGGGCCAAGTCCTAGTTGGTGGATATGTAACTAAAAATGAGGGATTTTACTCTTTAATATGAAAAACTTTTTCGTTGTAAGAAACCCTGAAATATGCGAAAAAATATCACCTGCTCCGGGCATTTAATGCCGCCGGTATTTAGGCTTGGAAAAGCCGATAATTTTACCCATACCGAAGTTTTTCCAATGGTAAAACTTGTTCGTAATATTTTCAAATAAAATGCCTCTTTTTCAGATATAAGGTATGGGTATTTTAGATAATAACGCTTTAAACAAAACAATAATGGCCTTATTTATAAAACCACCACTCTACTAAACACGCATAGATGTGTTTCTTTTAATCTGTAGGTAGGTACGTATTTTCCTTGTCAACCACAGACTATTTTAAACAGCGTTTTTGGAGTGTTTTCAGGGTTGTGTTTTTATAAACGAAGCCGTTAGTTAACAAATTGTATGTGTTCAGGTATAACTCTCGAGATTTTGGCGGCAACAAATTATCTACTATAATTGCTTCTTTATTTCGAAATGATTCCTGTATCATTTTCGTCACTGGCAGAACTCATTTTACAATAGATTTTCCAATAACTTTAAACTACCACAGATAGAAAAAAGAAGCCAAATTGGCGGAATATTTTTTGTTATTGAATTTTATAGCTCTGTGGAATAGCTATATTTAGTCAGCCAGCAAGAACTTTCAGCACGTTTCATTTATTTCTGTACATAATTCGTAAGTATATTACGTGCTTGTTCCAAATTCTAAATATTTTTATTCACTCACCGAGTAAAAGTGATTTTTATTTACTGTTATCGATAAATAAAATGCCCTTTTTGGAGTGCCAACGGTATAAAGTCTATTTACGGCACTGCTTCTACTTTACACGTAAATACGAAGGTGAGGTGAGAATGCTTTAAAGGTAATATTTACTGCATTTGCCTCGCCTGCAGTCAAAGGATTGATCCGTGTTATCGCGGCATTCGTCCCCTGTGGGGCTAGCTTGATCCGAGCTGTTGCCCGATGGTCGACTGTGACGCAGTTGTGGACCTTTGCGGTTAATAATAAAACGAGATCGATGTAACGTTGGCTTGCGTACTGAAATAAGCTGCCTTGGAAAGTATATTATTATTTTCTTTTAAAAATTAAGCGTTCATTGGGTACGTCTAACTGCCTCGATGGTCTAGAGGTTTGACTACCGAAACAGAGGTCATGGATTCGATTCCCACTGGAGACTGCCGTACCAGATCAGTCTGGATGTATATCCATTTAGGTCCTTGCCTAGTTACATATATAGTTCAGGGTATCCTAGTTTGGGACCAGGCCCGAGAGTCTTATACATACTTACATAGTTTTTCAATAGAATGATATAAGCACGACAATGGTTGTTATTTGCCTCAATTTGGTCGTCTACAAAGCAATAGCAGTACAATGTCATTCATCAGGAATATAACCCGCGCAAAAGAAATAGGCATCTCTCGCGATGATCGAATCGGGGTTCTACCATTGCAATGCGATTGGTTACTAGACTACCGATAGTGTGAATGAAACTATCATTACCGGACTACTATGACCTAGGACAAGTGATTGTGTTATCATTATGTTGTTTTATGACTGAAAAGTCTGACGGTCTTTATTAAAACACTATTCCACTGAAACACTCCTACCGGCGTTTTATATAATCTGTGGTTACGTCTTTTCCTTGTAAAACCTCCACCATAGACTATTTTAGTCATTGTTTTTAAAATGTTTTTATAAATAAAGGCCAAATAGGTTTTTTAAAATTGTCCTTAGCACGGGTTAGTGCATTAAAAATGATATAATCATGTGGGTACAGCGATATCATTCCAATGTAAAAACCTAACTGCAAAGTGGGTACTGTATGTAAAACAAGAGAGTATTGTAATGAGGTTCGAAATTTCACTGATGCCGGTGAGTCGCCCATCAGCTCAGTTGGAAGAGCGCTAGCACGGTTAGCCAGAGGTCACGGGTTCGAATCCCGGCATGGGTGGAATTTTTAGCCTGTAAATAGGTTTTTTAAATAAAAGCCGTTAAACTTTAAGTAAAATATTTATTTGGCACTGCAAATGGCGCATCCTTTGTCGCGTTCAATGTGTGAATTTAGAATTAAGTGACGCAGTAGCTGTGTATTATTTAATCAGTTCAACAAGTTTGGCATTGAAAAACTTTCCGTTTAACTACTGCAGCCTAAAATGGGGCTAGCGGCATTTGCCACAATCAGTCGAACTAAATTGTATACAATGTCAGATAAAAATAACCCTGTCTCTGTCATTCATTATTCTCGTTTCTATTATATTTGTAATGATTAGTGTGAACAAAAGTGGTTTAAAAATATCTTAGCATGTACATTGTTATTTTTATTCACCGTTTTAAGAAACAATCACCTCAGTAGGAAATACCTTTTCTGGCCAAATTGGTGGTTCTTAACCTTTTAGTCTTGAGGGCCATTTTATCAAAATATTTCACTCTTGTCAGGGACCACCCAGTCGTTTATTGGTAATATACGGTACCTAAATGTAAATAAAATAAAAGAAAACGCATAATTTTAACGCACTCATTTCTTCATTTTATTACTATTTAGCAATAATGACTTTGCGGTCCACTTGGAATGCTTCCAGGGACCACTGGTGGTCTGCGGACCTCCAGTTAAGAACCACTGGTCTAACTGTTAGTACGCAGCAAAAACAAATCCGGCAGTAGATCGTAAAAGCAACACGATGACATAGACATTCAGCAGACAGTCTTGATTCACGGAAACAATTAAATTGATTTGTGATGACGATCAAGTGTATTTGGTTCGCCTTCAAAAAGAAAATAGAACTTAATTCTATAATCCTTAGGTTCATTTTAGTAGCAAGCCGATTAAGGTAATAATGCTAATGAAATACAGACAGTGGGTTTGAATCCAAAGACGCATTGGCTGGGGAGTTGTGGCGCTCTTCCAACATACGCAAACGGATCTTTTTGAAGACAACTTTAATAATTGGCCTCGGGTGTTCACCCAAACAAAACAGTTTTCTTCAGTGTGACGTAGAGAAGACAGAAATTGCGTTGCAGCTTCAGAGATTGTCTCTTCAACCTCCGGTAGGTAAGCCGATCTGAGACGTAATAAAACTGGCTTTTGGTCGTCTGAGAAAGCTCTTTGGGCAAATACCGAATCGATCCCCACGTGGGCGGTATGTAGGATTAGCTATGTCTATGTAACATGCACCTAAGGGCGTGTGTCGGTTTCGGACTGGGTTATCTCTGACGTCATTACTGCCCTACAAACGCGTTTGCCAAGCGATGTATTTTTGAACCTCCTATACAGGGTTACCTAAACATGAGCAATTCCTAAACATTATTTCAGTAAGAGTTTGTTACTTACATCAACTTTATTACTATCACTCTTGATGGAATAATTTTTGCAGTTCTAATTTAAATATTTTATGTTTTTTTTTATGTCACTCTACGGTCATCGTGCTTTTTGTGGCGTTTTTTGGCAGATAATGCTTAAGACCATATAAAATGGACTCTCGTATAAGAGGGAAAATAAAATTCTTATAAGAGCGTCCAATCAATTCGTCGGGATGAATCGACCCAGTTACTAAAAGTACATGGGCGTTTCACCCTACGTACGTCCCGCGGGGCGAAACGACCCATTCAAAAAGGGCATGTAGGCGTTTCGACCCGCGGGGCGAACGCCCGTTGGGTGAAACGACGCAAGACCCCAAAATTCAATGTCGCTACAAAAACAAACTCCTTTATTTACAAAAACACGGTTACTTTAAAGCACTTTTAAGAGTCTGTTGAAAAGTCAACAGATAAAGATCTGTGACTACGTGTTTTCCTTGTAAAATCCACACAGACTATATTAGTGAGTGTTTTTGGAGTATTTTAAGGAATTGAGGTTTTTGTAAATAATGTTGTAAATGTTCATAGCTGTTAGTTTCAAAGGTTTCAAAGTGTGAAAAGCGAGATTTTAATAAACTTATCTAAACCGTTATATATCGATAAATAGACTAAAAAGAAAGTTTCTCAACACCAAAGGTTTTCTGAAAGAGAATGCTTCTTGCTTAACCCAGTTGTTACTGAAACAAGTTTGTAATTAGTACATTAATTAAGAATAATAATAAAAAAGATCAAAAGTGGTTGAAAAACATAACGCTATTTTTCTCCGACGATATTTTTTCGGTAACCCTGTATATAATTTTACGGCTAAACCAAGTGCATAAAATAGATGATGCGTTTTGAAATCAGCTCCTATTTTACTAATGCGTATTCGGGATGATAAACGGTTTGTTACGGGTGTTATTTCTGCTTGGTTTGTTTATAAACAATTCCGGGCTTATAAATAGTGCTTTGGGGAAACCTTTGTTTCGTTTACGTGGGTGTGTTTCATTTTCGTTGCTTTTGCAAAAGATAGCTTCCCTATTTTTAACTACTGTTGTCTGGAAGAGATCGCTCTTAGCGATAAGACCGCCAATTGTATAACATTTCTTATACAATTGGCGATCTTATATTGGCGGTCTGCCTGCCTGCCTGCCTGCCTGCCTGCCTGCCTGCCTGCCTGCCTGCCTGCCTGCCTGCCTGCCTGCCTGCCTGCCTGCCTGCCTGCCTGCCTGCCTGCCTGCCTAAGCATTCGCCCGCCCGCCCTAATTTTAAGCCTCTAAAAAGGTTTTTAAATTTGTCCTTAGCACGGGTTAGTGCATTAAAAATAAAAATAGTATAACATACTTACATAGTTTTTCAATAGAATGATGTAAGCATGACAATGTTTATTATTTGCCTCAATTTGGTAGCCTATGAGATAGGCATCTCTCGCGAGGATCGAATTGGGCGAATTACAGAATTAAGTAGCACGGGTTATACCATTGCAATGCGATTGGTTACTAGACTACCGATATATGTGAATGAATCTATCATTACCGGACTAATATGACCTAGGACAAGTGATTGTGTTATCATTATGTTGTTTTATGACCGAAAAGTCTGACGTTCTTTATTAAAACACTATTCCACTGTAACACTCCTATCGGCGTTTTATTTAATCTGTGGTGATTTAGTTGATAGTGTTGTGTGGAAAATTATTATTATTATAAGAACGAACGAACGAAAGTGAACGTGAATATGTACCAACCTTCGTGTCATGCAGGTTAGCTGTAATTACGGTAATGACCGTAATGTGACCGTATACGTAACCAGGCGTAGAAAATAAAAACACTCACTTAAGTGAGTGTTTTTATTTTCTGTTTTAAAACAATACTAATGCAAACGTTGTGTGCGTGTGAATTACACCCTCTGACGTCACACGCACGTTATACAGCTGACATTTAGACATCAAGCCAAGTGTGCTCCATTTGAAACATATAATTTGGTTTCTTAACCTATCATTAGAGGTAGATTTTGAATTTTGTTACATATACAATACAATGCTTGTAGTTTCTAGGATATGTTCCTTCCAAGGATGATCATAGTATACAAGATAATTTATTCAAGAATTTTTTTTATTATTTTGCTTCTTCATTATGTTTTATTATTATAATTAACAGGTCGGAATGATTTAGCAAAGGGAAAGATAAAATACCCTTTGTGCGTGCATGCAACGACTACCTAATGAACTTTGATGATTCGAATGTGATCTGTCAGGATCGTGGCAAGTGACAGTCCTTGGTCTCTGCCTACCCCTCTGGAAAACATGCGTATTAGGGATATGTTATTTTATTATGATTATTCACGTCGAAAATGTAAATGAGTAGTTTAAAATATTATGGAAAGTAGTTGATTTATGTAAGTAGTTATGTTTGCCTGAAATAAATTGCATTTAGTAACAAGGCCGCCAAATGTACAACATTTTTGTATAATTTCTGTGTACAATCAAGAATACCTATTCTGTCCATCTATATTGACTTTATATAGTGTAATCTTTTAATTGTTAAACTAACAACTTTGAAGTACATTAAGTAAACATTTTGTTTTTACAAACAACGAAAATAATGTATTTGTTTTTATATACCTAAATAAACACGGTGTAACATAGTCCTTTTTTATGGAATTCCCCGTAGGAAGGATATTAAGCGTCAATACAAATAACTTGATAAGGAAAATAATTTAGTTTTACAACTAAACATATCAGGTACCAATTTATCCATATTAAAGTTCAATATCTAACACGTCAGCTGATATTGCCACCTAAATTATTTGTATTTATTGATCTTATAAGAATCAGTTTAAATACGCCGCACTTTGGTTAATTTATATGCTTTGTCACTAGTAGTTCGGTATAATCTTTTTATCTGGGATTCCCGGCGGGGAATGCCAATACGAAAATCTTGATAAGTACAATAATTTCGTTTTACGACTAAACATATCGCTACTTATATATCCACATTAAAGTTTAATATCAAGTATTATATTATAACTGATATTGCCAGTTATTGCAAAATTGTTTGTACTTATAGATCTTATTAGAATCTTGCCGAAATCTGAAGCGCTCGCGGCCTAGTCGAACCAAGTGGTTGGCAGCAATCACTTGACTTAAGCAACAACAGGCCCGGTAAGGTGCAGGATGGGTGACCGTCCACGGACCACGGTGGTCCATTTCTACGCAGTAATTTTCCGCAAAGTAACGCCTGATTCCATACAATATCTAAACAATTTTGATTAATTTAAATGCTTTGTCACTGGTAGTTCGATCTTGATTTTAAATAATGTGCATTAGACTTTCGACACTTGAATTATTAATAAAATCGATAGAACATTATCATATCAGTCATCATATTTACCCATAAATTCCCAGATGAGTTCATGTGTGATTGAATCTGATAAAATTATTTCAAGTAAAGATGAGAGCATAATTGAGATACCGTAATGGACCATGCATTATCATTACCAAAGAAACTGCCGGTAAATCAAAGAATAAATAGGTTTTTAAATCAAAGAATACAAACGTCACACATAAATGTGGCAACTTGAGCAATCAGCGAAAAGCTAGAAATCGTGGCAAGTGCTAAGCTCTGGTATTTGCTTACCTTCCAGAATACCGGTGGAAGTTTTATTTACATGCACTTGAGCAAATAAGCTAGTCACTTCCAACACAGATAGTTGGTTAAACAATATTATGGTTGCATTAAAAAGTTTATATACTCTATCTGAATATAAACTTTTTAAGGCGCTTGCAATTGTTTTTCAGGCTAGCTAACCGCTGACTGACAGTTAGTTACAGAACATTTATTGATTTAGGTAACATCTACAAAATTTGACGTCAAATCAAAATGTACAACAGAGACAACTGTGTCTGTAAAATATACGCGTCTATTGTTAAACAGGTGATAAGATGACATAAAGGAAAAAGTACCTTGAGTCACTAGCACAGGTACCTAAGGACCGGTCGATGGATGATAAAAGTCCAATCATCAGCTACATGGTCAACGCCATTGAATGCCATGTTGCGACAGAAAATAAAGTCATTGCCCAAGAAAAAATATTTGTTTGCTAAGAAACAAAGAAGAGGCAAATATGAGAGTAAAGAATTTGCTATTGCACCCAGTTTACCTATAAGGTGATCAATGCCTTTCTCGACTGTTTTAACATGTGTGAAAGTACCCAGAAAAATCAAGTGCAGACTCAGTCCAATACTACGACTGAATATTGCCAAGATTTCAAAGCATTTATCGTCGTATGTCTCAAACAAGTTTATTTCCCCAAGTTTATCTTGTAAACGAGTACCGAGAAAGACTGAAATAAACAGAATCACCAGACTGCAGGCCGACTGAAATTGAAATTAATGTGGTCACATTAAATACGCGCCGACTTCACCGTGTAAAAAATATACCAACCAACACAGATTTAGATTGATTCAGTGATACATTTGCCGATTCCTGGAACAAGAAACACTTTAGCCAAACTGTGGCTGTTATATTTTGTAGATTTCTATTAAACGATAGACGTCATCATCTCACAAATACACCAATATACTGCCAGACTTTTTAGGCACCACCTTTCTTTTTCCTAAGAATGATGTGTCATAGTAGAAGGTTTTCAGAAAAAATATCATAATGTTATACTTTTTTCTGGAAACAGTAACTGATTCAACTACGTATTCACTTGATGTACTAAATGAAAAAAGTGTAAAATGTGGCCGCATAACCAACCGTCTACCGTGCACGGAGATGCGTGGTGACAACATAATAGACAACTTTGTGTAGCCATATTTAATTACGTATTTTTGTACAGAGTACCCAACTATCCTGCTAGGCTGTATATTCATATAAATATAATTATAAGTTCTATCCCAATATGCGTAGTCGATTGAGCGGATGTCGACGAAGAATGGGAAAAGAACGTATAATCAATGGCCATATCGTCCTTCCATTTACATTTCGGTTATATACTTAAACCAAATCGATCGTTAACGTAGTCACGCGTACAGTAAGTAATAATTTCTTTGTTAGGGTACAGTCGACAACACATCAACCTTCACATTGATACGTGCACTCTAATCAGTTAGCTTTGAAACAAAAATGTAGACCTGCTGTCGACTTTACTCCGACGTTGCCGGTCCCAAGCCTGTATGAAAAAAGAAGAGGAAACGGGGCTGGAGGAGTCGGGGAGCTCTTCGTAGAGCTATCCCAACATGATAAAAAATATTTGATTCAGAAGTCCTACACAAAAAGAATCCGGATTACCTATAACAAAACTTATCGGATAAACGTTGGTTTGATAATTTTTTGTATTGAAGAAGACCTCAGAAACTTAAGCAAATACACAGACTGCAAGATTGAGATCTTCTCACAATCATAAATCTTCTTCTGATTACCCACAAAGAGTTGTAGCGTCATAGGAAATAAAAAGTCCATACCGTGTATCGCACGTAAAGCCGTTGGTGCCGACTATCATAAAATGGCAGTCGTTAAGCTATGTCAGAGGCCTTATGGGCGGCTTGATAACTTCTGACAGTCAAAACAGTAAGGCTCGCCAATGTCTTACAATTCTCCACCATCCCTGACTTGGCCCCCGTGTTGGAGTATGGCTTAACCTTCCTGCGGTGCAGGAAAACCCGTGCCTGAGCAGTGGGGACATACAAAAGGTTGATATCATATGAATATGCATTGTAGCGCAATGACATTTTGATAATCGCGCCGATTTCATTTTTTGCAGCTTCAAATCTACGCGCGCGTAGCGTATTAAGTCTGCTAGACGTCAGTGGAATATAAAACAAACATTCACGTGAACCGACCAGTCATTGTATCATAAGGCACTAACAGAATTGAGGCCCAGCCAATGATGTTTTGGAGAAAAAGTTTTTGGCCCAACTTTTTTTTTGTTGTTAGCCTGTACATTTTATGTGTTTGTTGTAAAATCCCTCGTAATATAGCGAAGTAGGGTACACTGTGGACATTTACCGATGGTTGAGGACAATGTCCTCAGAGAATGTTTTCGCATGACGAGAATTTTTGATTTGAATTGAATGAAGTTTGAATATATTTCTTTTATAATTCGTAGTACACAAGAACACAGTTTAAATGTTTGTGATATCGTTTTTTCTGGTTTCCACTACACAGGGTATCCTAGTGTGGGGTTAGAAGCAATGTATGTGCTTGTATGTAAATGTTATGTTATTTTGTTTTTATAGTTTTTTTTTTGCTTTGATTTTTATTTATTTCCATCGGTCCATCTCTATGCACGTTGTTAAGGCTGCTGTTACTTCTGGTATGCTCTCTTGCTCGCACTATCTCTCTTGAGTGACAGTAATAAAATGAGTACACTATTTGAGAAATGTGGTCTGAGGTTTTGATAAAATGACACACATTTCAGGCACATTTTTCTTAACCTGTTTCTACGTTTTGTTCGAGAAAATTTGATGCTAAAATTAAAAATTGTGGAAATAAGTTCACTTTATCAAGTTAGAAAAACCAGAATGTGTCAAAAATCTTTGTGAATTTATTATCTATCAATCTACTCTCAGACCACATTCATCAAAAGTGAACAAATTTAATCACAATTTTAAAAATGAGATTGTGCGAGCGAGACATCATGATTGAGGGAACAGCAGCTTTAAGGCTGTCGTAATATCGACGACGATAAAGCTGCTGCTGGGTCCGATAACGCCATGCGGATAATCGTGTTTGTTGATCGTCAAATAAGGGAAGAAATAGGTTTATAGGTCTGCGATTTCAATGTTAATTACTTTAAAAAAATTGTGTTGTATTAATTGTAGAACCCTCAAGTACTTCCTTCCTATAACCAAGTTCAAAGAGAATTTCCGTAGATGGCAAATTCCAGGGAGCATAATTAACTATGTTATTGGCAAAATATTTAACATAAGTAAAGCATGGCTTCCGCTCGTTGATTATCCCTATAAGAATATTAAAAGGCGGTAGGAAGATAGAAACCAATCGTTAACTACTATAAGATAAAATAAGAATATTCTTAATATTACACCGGAAAATCAACAAATACAGAATAATCACAAATGTATATACATTTGTGATTATTCTGTATTTGTTGATTTTCTGTATTTGTTGTATAGTACAATTGGTGGCCTTACTGCTAAAAGCAATTTCTATAATTTATTTGAAATTAAATTTATTTTAAATACTCGTACACTAACACATAGTCAGCACAGTTTTTGTCCTTTTAATCTCCGCGAATCTAACTAACCGCAACGTGGTCTCGACAGAATACCAGAGTTGTGGGTAGGTAACACTCCCGCAACACATGCTGAGTCGAGTCCACTTTAGGGACTCATAACTGAAAACCAATATCTGTTAATACTGTTGTTAAAATGTTTATAATTGTTGTTTTTATTTTAATTTTTTACGTATAATTGTTTCTATTCTTCGTATTTAATTTCATTGTTATTAGTCCGTTTCTGTATGTTCGTTTTTAGTATTGTGTTCGTAAATAAATATACTTCTTCTTCTTCTAAAGTAACTATACCTACATTTATGATTTACTTACCCACAATTAATGTTTTATTATATCATGGTATTTAATATTAAGGAGAGTCAAATAGGTAAAGGCAATAAATTGAATTTGTCAAAATAAATGCAGTTGTTAGAATTATTACAATGGTAGTTTTTAGGCTTTCCTATGTGTATGTTGCTTTAGTTGCTAAATTATCAATTATAACTTTTCCAAATATAGATACGTATGTTTGGTTTTTCGTATTCTAAAAGGTAAATTTATACGAATGTCCCACAAAAGGATTTCCTGTCAGGGATACACTAGGTAGGTAGATTTCCAACTGAAATATCCAACTGAATTTATCTGCAAATTCAGGAATAGATTATGAATATTTGTCTGTGTTCAATAAATTTAATTTTTATTATTTATTATTGTTGGTGTTTTTATAATACACACATAGATTTCATAGGACATTACATAAAAATAACATGTAAAAAAAGGGAGTTTATTTCAATGTCTCCAAAATAATAATATTGTTCTTGGCATCTATTGTCTAATTATTGCCGTGGACTAAATTTCGAGCGTTAATCTTCATATGAGCATAAAAGTCAAAACCTCTAAGAATCGCTGGCGTAGTATCATATAACATAACAGTTCCAAGTATCATAATTCGCTGTCATATAACTCCGTCCACTGACACTTTAATGGTGGTCCAGGCAGACCTCACGTGAGATAGAATTTGCCAGACGGCTGCGAATTGGGTCGTTTGTGACGTCAAACACCGACGAGCTATGTAAACCGATAGACTTTATAAAAAAAAACATTTAAAATTTGTAGTTGCACCCACTAAAGGTGAAAAAAAAACATCCTGAGCAAACCTGAGTGTCTGTGGTGTTTAAATACCTCAGCGATTGAAATTGCCAATTCGCTTGGGCACGGGGCGTGGGGTGGGCTTGAGCGCGGTTATACATACGTCCCACTGTAAGGCATTCTCTCTCTGATAGAAGGCCTGATAGTATGAATATTATTGATTTATTAATTTAGATGTATTTAAGAGCGTGCTCATGTAACTCTCTATTTGAAAAAAAAAAAGTGTTTAGGGCGTCCGCAATGCAAGTTTTACCTAGTGCGGGCTCGCTGTGTATCGCCCATATAAAAAAATCTATAATATTATTTTTAATGCACTAACCCGTGCTAAAGACAATTTTAAAAACCTATATAGAGGCAAAAAATTCGTCCCGTGCCGGGATTCGAACCCGCGACCTATGGCTATCCGTCCCAGCTCTCTTTCCAACTGAGCTAATGGGCAACTCACCGGCAGCGACATCTGGCTCGGGGCTGTAAGTGGTGCAAATTACTTCAGCCAGATGTCGCTGCCTGTACGTAACACAGAGAATATTCTAAAGAGGTTCGAAATTTCACTGATGCCGGTGAGTCGCCCATTAGCTCAGTTGGAAAGAGCGCTGGCACGGATAGCCAGAGGTCACGGGTTCGAATCCGGCATGGGTGGAATTTTTAGGCTCTAATAGGTTTTTAAAATATTTTTTATGACAATAAATATTTGTATTTAGTAACAAAGAAGCAAAGCACAAAAACAGCATAAAATATTATAGAATTAACTGAATGTTTAACCGACGACCACTCGAGTGACATCGCAGGCACGGCTTATGTAGGTATCACTGCCACGAAAGACTATTTTGAAATTTAATCGACTACATCTGCTTCTGTCAATTTGCTTTCAAGAGCGGGGCTTTGACTTCTCAATTGGAAATCTTTTCACGTGGTTCGTGAAAAGTGACTCGTTTATTGGCTAAAAATAATTCAGTAACATTATTCTTTACTGACCACGTCAATTAGGTATTGATGATTCCCATTCATTAATTTAACTCGTGATTTCATTCTTTGGATGCGTGTTCCGATAAAAACTCAATTAACAACTGTAATCTATATAGGCGTTTTCGTCGTAATTTCGTCAGAATTTTGATAGTATTACCTAATTAAGAATATATTTGCTCATGGGCGTTTTCCACTGTCCTGACCCGGCGACCTACAGTTAACTGGAATCACAAACGATGGACTTAACCCAAAATTAAACATTTGACTTTATTGCACAAAAATAATAAACCAAACTTAAATAACAGATAATTTCTATATTTGGATATACACTGGCGGACTTTTATCAAATCATCAACAATACAATAGTTCCTTGTTGACTACGGGACCCTAAAAAAGCGAAAGCCGGAAATCGAAAACCGATACATTTTTTTACCCTTATGAAAAACAAAATGTTTATCTAAGCACACTTTTTGTATTAAAAAACGCGTAAAACAATGATGTCAGCATTTTTCTCAGTTCTGATGTTTACTCCTTGATATTAGGTACTTCTCTTTTTTCCACTTTGCCCGTTATTACAGTCTATAGGTATTCATAATGTTTAAAGCAACTCTTTTATTACACAACTCTTATGGTCTTAAGTGACACGTGAGTGTATCGTGATCGGTCCAACTATAAAGTTAATTGCACAACATATACAATTACATGCCTATTGTTCGTAAGTTGGTGTATAAAAACCAAAACGTATTAAATAAAGTCTTATTACTTAACTTTAAGACTAAACTAACAATCAAAATTAAAATAAACTTTTTAGTATTTTAAAAGGGAAAGTTCCACTCGTATTTAAATTAATATATTTTTATAAAAAAAGAAAGAAGAAAATCCAAATAAAAAGAAATATGGACTTTCAGAGTATGTTGGACGGTTTGATCTAATGAACGTATGAATAAATGAAATGTCGATGTTCAAAGTATTCGATACAGCGATATTTTGAATGTTCGATGTATAAAGCTTTCGGTGTAAAGAAACTTCTGAGTAATGATCGGTCGATTTAAAGTTGTCGATCAACTGCCAATCCATGTTTTGTTATTCGATTTGGCGTAGGGGACCCGTTTGAAAAATCACAAAACCACTATTATGATCTTTTAACTTTTGTTAAAAGATCCTAATTGTGCACCCGATTTTATAAAGGTCGATTTGATGATGATATCATGATTTCAAGCCTTTGTATGTCCTCAATGCTGGGGCACGGGTCTCTTCCTACATCGCAGTCACGTTAGGCCATACTACACGGAGGTCACACCAAGTCTGGGTCAAAAATATAAATTTCATTTGTCACATCATCGGGGCTAAGGCAGAATGCTTCTATGAAGAAAATTTGATAAAATATTGTGGGACCTTAGAACACCGGGACAAAAGTGTAACAACACATTTTGTGGAATGGTATCATTCTATAACTTTCAAAAGTTAATGAAAGAACAAATCACAGGTTATATAATTTGGAATAATTTATCATGGACCATGATAAGCTCATATTCAGGGTAGGCACCGATTTATTGGTTCGCATGCCTAATTGCGTTACTGCCGACTGCTGTCAAAAAGGGTCCTCATAAATGTGTACAACTGTAAGCTGGGTGTTTATCATATTACAAAAGAAAAACCTTGGACACACAATGGAAAAAAACAAAGAGCAACCGAAAAAAAATTACTTCAGAAAAAAGTAAAAGTTCTCTTCGGTTCTATTAACTTATCAGTGAATGGACAGGGGCGTGGTGCCTCGGGCAGAAAAATAAGCAATAATAAACCGACTGAGCCTGGAATAGTTGAAACATAAACAGACACTGTCGTCAGAAGTGGCGTGACTTTTATTTGTGAACTGAACTGAAAAGATTCTATCTACGATCAAACCTCAGAGCATTGAGATATCTATGGATCAAACAGAGAATAATATTTTTCCCGCACATTAATTTTTTTAAGATTCCTTGCCTGAAGGATGGAAACGGACACGATCAAATAATGCCTGTGCTGTTTTGTCTACAAAAAGTTGTCATTTTTGCAGAATAAGTTTCCACTATGGTGAATTGCCTAAAACAGCAAAAAAAGTATAATATCAACAAAGGAGTACCTTTGTTAACATAAGAACTAGGGAACTACTAGAGATACTAGGTATTTCTAGTCCACAAATAATAAAGTATAATATTGTATCTATTTAGTAACGTGATTTTTTGCTCTACATAAAATATGCCCTTCATGCCTCACGGCTCGATTGAGCCTACATGGCTAAACCTAGAGGTACCTACTACGTAAATATATTAGTAAATTTTGCAGAAAAATCCTTAGAATCCATATGACAATACATTATGTAAGTGCATTCGAGAATTGTTGGTGCTTCAAAGATATATTTACGGTGATATCAATCCTTGTATAACTGCTGGGGCACGGGTCTCTTCCTGCATCGCAGGAAGGTTAGGCCATACTCCACCACGAGGGGGCAAGACTGAGTTGGTGGAGGATTGTAAGACAGTGGCGAGCCTTACTGTCAGAAGTTATCAAGCCGTCCATAAGGCCTCTGACATGGCTTAACGACTGCCATTACATGACAGCTAGCACTAACGGCTTAGTGTGCCTTGCGAAGCACAGAAGCGCTCGGAAAAATGCCACTAGCGGTAGTCATGGGACGGTCACCCATCGTGCAACCAACCGCGCCTGTTTTTGCTTAGCTCAAGTCATTGATTCTAATCAAGGAATCACTCGGTTCGACTAGGCCACGAGCGCTTCGTATATTTACGTGATTCAGTTTTGTCTATATCACCATCAACAATATGAATGATAATTTAAATGAAATAGACAATCAAACACTTATGTTCTCATCGAGATAACACAACCTTATGTAGATACAGTACATTATACGATAGCAGAGGTGTCTGGTCTGGCCACCTGACTCTACAGTCCGTTAGCATCTGATACATTAAGACAATAACCGTAATTTCATCAGACAATGACGCGGTTTCGTATTCATTTCGATACGGGCACGTATCAAATGAGAATAGTCAGGGTCAAATTGACTTAGCAACGCTTGATACGCTAGGTATTGTGGTCAACATAAAAAGAGTTAGCGAAGATCCCTCATTTCTTAGCAATAGTTCCGAGGAAAAGCCAACCAGTCTTTCCGTAGAGCGGGAAAACTATAGTTGTAGATTGTAGGTAGGTAGTATTATTTCAGTCCCACCCGTATAAGCGAGCGTAGCAACTCGATTTATAAATAAAACAATCGGCTGGCGCTATGACATAATCGTCAGTTAATCTTGATTTGCGTAATTTCGGTTTCGCTTTGCAGTTATAAAGATATAGAGGCCACTGTATTTAACATAACGCATTATAACAAGTTAAGTATAGACTGTCTTTTACTGGGTACCCCGTGGCATTCAACGTGACTTTTTCAATGAGAAAATATCTACAAAGTGTATTATAATGTACAAGTATTTTTTTTGACAGTTGAGGAGACCGTAACACCGATCAATCATATTTTCTTAATCTATGTCTCTAGTTTCTTTCAAAACCGTTCTTAATTTAGATATGCTATTTATAAGTTCGCTAGATAAAATGATGTGGGTCACGTTATCACGACCCTGCAGTGAACAATGATGGGAAATAAGTGTCTGTAGATTAACTACAAGGAACTTGAATAGGTTGACGCCAGTGAACGTTTGTTTGTGCCCTTATTCTGCTATTGTCAAATAATTTGGTGGATCATACCCCTGTGCGTGCGTGCATGGTTATCATTTAAATGTCAGATATAAGACATTTAAAAAATAACCTTGTACGGTCAGCACGACAGTTACATAGTTATTTGTCATAAATGTAAGATTACCTTTCGGCGTTACTGTCCTAGATGTATGTAAATAGTTTTCAGGTTTCAGGACATGACTACTGTTCTGAGTAAATATTGAGGTCAGTAAACAATAGTAGACACACATTACAAACAAGACACGGTTAAATAAATATGAGTGCATAGAGACTAGTGATAAATAAAATGTAAATAAACTTGGCTCTCCTGCAAATATAATCGTGAGAAAATTGAGGTGACCTACATCTGCCTATTTTAAACCAAGGGGCTTGACGTCACATGTACATCAAACGAACCATTACATTGATGGAAATGGAATATCACAAAGATCACGATGTTTGAAAGTTGAATAAAACTGTGTATTGCTGACCCATTTCTCCTCGTTATCCCTGTTCCAAACACGTCAGAGTGACGCAAATAGGTTAGTATTACTTGTTTTATCTTCTATGGAGTCTAATGAGCGATGAACCCACACAACGATATACATTAAATCATATTGTTTATTTGTGTAATTTATTTGTGCTCAAACACTTTCTAAATTTCGCTGGCTACTCTTTTCAATCCTCAGTACAAAATTGTGTTTAACAATGGCAATGACTTCTTACTCGGTGAACGAAATGGGAAACTTTCACATTTATATATTAATAGGATACACATTCTCGAGAAAGCCCTATTCCCCATACAGTCATATAATCCAAGCTCAATCAGTCAGTCCCTTGCTGAGGCTCGTGGCCGCTGTGACAAGAAGAGACCTGTCGTTTCCTGTGTGGACCGTCTGGTGTACTTATTTGTTATGTTTCCTTAGTGATCGACACATAATATTATTTCTCTAAATGTCTGAAGATAATTATTTGATAACAAAGTGGGCGTGAACTCATGATATCGTAACGGATTGTCAAAGCGCACATGTCAATAAACGTCCTACTGTAGGACACAGGCCGTCTCTCAGAAAGAGAGTATTAGCACGCATGCTTAATGCAGCTTGGGAATTTCAAGCCCTCAGTTATGTGAATACCTTGGTCACTCAGGTACCCTCACGATGTTTTCAATGGTGTGTCCTCACATAACGCACATATGATTCAGTCAGAGTAAAAAAAAAACACAATTACACAAACAAAATATGATTAGTCAATCAAACCGCCCCGACACATATGCGACCCAAAGGTTCCCATAACGCTGGCAGCATTACCGCGCTGCACTGCTAGGGATATCCTCTGCATCAAATATGCTCCGGAGCGGTAGTCCAAGCCACGGTTCCTCAGACGATGACCAACCTCTTTAAAGGCTCTGCCTTAAAAACCCCAGACCCCAGTGATTTCTAAAGCCAGGGGCATGAACAAATTGCTGCTCATCAACTGACTGTACATGTGTGAGTCTAGAAGTTTATGTTATTATTTCATTTGGCAGTAAATGCAATTGGCGCCAGTTCAACGATGTCCCTAAATACTCGAGCTAGAGAGTAAATAAACAAACATACATACTTCGATGATTTTGTCACACTGCTCCAGTCCAGCACAAACAAAACATGAGTTACTAATGAGTCTAGACTAGCTTTCATCGACATAATTGACTTGCGCAGTTCGGGAATCAATAACTTATTGTTTGACGTATAATTTGATGCGAAATTTACGTCATTCGGAAATTAGAGACTCTGATATCGACACCTCAACAAAAAATTATACTGTTTTATATATCTAATACGCAGCAGCGATGGTTTTACTGTAGAATTCGTAATTTAAACAATTATCTTAATAGCTTGGAATATTCCACGAGCGATTTATAGGTGAACACCCTACAAGCTCAAGGAATTTTTTGTTCCCTTCGTCTGTGTACAGTCAACAGCACAACAACCTTTCACAGACGTGCGCTATGCTTAGTTATTTTACGGGCGACTTTTGTACTAAATTGTAAAAGTGGATTTGTTGTTGATTATACCACATTGTACGGGTTGAGGTCAAGAATCTAGGGGTCCTCGACTGCCCTTGAATTTTTTAACGTTGCAACCGCTTTCCGTCTGCGAGTCAGTGCCCCGAATACACGATTTGGCGATAAAGCGTTGACTTATTATTACAAACGAGTTTCAAACCGTGTAGTTCTGAATTACTTAACTTTAATTTTCCTTAAGCAGTTTAATCATTATCAAGAGATATCTTAAAAGTTTCCAAGCATTTAGCATTGTCATCACATTTTGTCACGAAGGTTTCAATGGACTTTGATTATATTATGATGATTATATGATTATGATTATTACCAAAAATATTAAGTTCAGCATGACTGTAGCTTTTCAAACAAACAAAAAATTTTTGCAATACTGTGTGATTACATTGCAGACGATTTTTTTGCGGACTAGACTAGACCTGTTGTTTTTATGTTATTTTAATGACATCCTTTGAAAGAGGTAAGTTCACCTTGTGGAGGGGTTCAATAGCCGAAGCAGAAATGCGGTTGGCTCTCTTTTAGTTTTGTTTTACTTTACGTATCCCTCTTACACATTTATTTGCGTATCGTCTTTGCACACACCCATCGAGGGTTAACGGTCTTGTGACATGCAAAAAGAATGTTCGTATCTATTCGTTTATAATTGAATAAATGATTTTAACAGAAAATGAGAAGAATTACGATACTCAGGTTATTTTAAAAAGCACAATGATTCCAAGTATTAGAAGCGCAGCTTTAATTTTTTGTAATAACAAAAAGCAAAAGGTGTTTCTGAGATATTCCTTGTTTATTATCATCTTTAATGTCCGTTGCGTGCTTGCATACTTTATTAACATTTTGTTGTATTACTACGAAGTTTAAGATATTTTAAAGATTTGTTTATTTTTTACTGAAATAGTGGTGTTTATTTTTAAGCCTAGGCTATATACTATGCATAGAGTAATTGTTCACAAGTTTCTAAAGGTACATAGTTTTATTATCCTCAAGTGGCAGCTCCACAAAAGTCATACAAAACATGTCTGACGTGAATACTATAACTATGAACAGTTTTCCACGATTTTCTGATGCTTTTGTATTGTAAAGTTGAGGAATATTTCATGGCAATCACATATGGAAATTTTCTTTATTCATATCTGTGTGACTTCCTTTTTATGTACAATAAAAATCTCTACCTATTTATCTTTACATGATAAGAAACCATATTATAAGAATTCCCAAGTTAACACTCATAGGTATATAGTTACTATATGACGTGTGAAGATAGTTACTAGATTTGGTATAATAATTTATTCTACCTATAAGCAATTAGTTAGTACAGTGGACTGCATATTATAATCCTTTACACGCCTGCACTTTTTACAGAGATTAAATCGCCGGCAATGTAGCCGGTGATTTAATCAAATTATCTTTATATTGCAAATAAAATCTGGATCTAATGCTAACATGTTCTACTAAAATTATTAATTTAATTCTCGATCTACTCAATCTTTTCAACTCTACTTAATTTTCATCGTAAGTGTCCAGAATGTACTCTGATTTGCAGAGTAAAATAATGATAAATTAAATAATAATTTATGATGATTATTTAATTATTATTAGAAATATGTGTAGTGCTTGTGAAAGTTTTAGTCCGTGATATAGGTATATAAAGGCATAGAGTCTTCGGATTTAAACTATCTGAAAGTTAATGCACTCGCGTAAGAAAAACATTGGAAAATAACTACAGCTGACTCGTTGGAAAAACACTGCATCGAATTGAAGAGAAGCACGAGAAGAATTTAATGTGACGAATTTATTCCCCAACACGCCATCTTTGTATGGAAGAAAAATTGAGCCGAGTACTTTTCTGTATTACCTACCACCGTTCTAAGGTTCATGCTTGCAAGTCGCAAACATATTACATATTATTATTTGGAGGACATCTAGTTATAACTTTATTTTATAGTTTGAACTTATGTAAGTATAGAATTGTTGGATCATTGGCTCCAATTTGTCTTATAGGGCTGCCAAATTTTTATTGGACGCTTCGTGTCTTGTAATAGTGATGTCATTAATATAGTAATAGATCCATATAACTATCAATCTGATATACATACTCGTAGTTACATTTAAAGAACACAACATATTCAGCAGTCCGTGCTTCTATAGCTCAATCACTTGTACGTCCCAAACGAAAGGAGAAAACTGGAAACTTAGGAATTTATTTAATTCGTTAATGCTTTAATTATAAGAGTAAATATACAAGGGCGTGTTTGATGCAAGAAGCATTCTCTTCCAGCAAACCTTTGGTGTTGAAGAGACTGGCAAAGAAAGAGTACTTACTGCAAGAAAAGTGGTGAAATAACAAAAATAAACTTACATAAACATAGGAAGATACATTTACTAAGACCTTCAGAGATGGGGGAGGGCTGAATAATAGAAATTATGATAAACCTACACTAACGATAGTACTTAGATAAATAAATAAATAAATAGATATAATAAGTATACGTACATATTGGAGATATTAACTAATCACGATTACCTACATATCAATAATTAATAAAAGAGTGATAAATTACTGCCCATTCTGTAGATCGAGGTAGTACTTGGTAACATTACTTTCGAAAATGTCTAGGGTTGAAGCCTGACAAGTATCCAGAGGCAGGCTGTTCCACAAGCGAATCGCAGTCGCAGGGATATGATCGTAGATGTATTTTTTAGAAAAAAACTGCTCTTGAGTTTTACGTCTGCAAAGGTGAGAAATATTTTACTTCATGAGACACCATTTATCGCCAAAGAGGCCATTGATATTTTGCTATCAGCGTTCCATTTTAAAGCACGTCACCTTGGCGGGAAGCAATTTTCTAATCTGACCCACTTTTACTTCACACACAACCCTGCCAATGAAGTCATAGCGTCATATACTTGTTATGGATTTATAAACAAATGGACTTGCCTTCTTAAACAAGGAATGGCAGTAAAACCGGGTTACCACGATGGTAAAGTTTAGCAGTCATGACAGGCTATTTAGTTGGTTTTCTAGGCAATGAGGATTCTAGGTGACAGAACAGGTCCCAATTAAAACAGTTAATGGACAGGTGCTTCACATGGACACGTTTGTTGAACGAACACATTTGAAATGCGGTTGGCTTATAATTATAAGCCAACCACCAAGATATATATATCCAAGAGAGGTATTACCAAAATCTGGCCCATGCATTTATTTATTTATTTATTTTATTTAATAGGTAAGCCAACGGCCCTCTTATAAAACACTTAAGCTTAATTAGGGTATAACAGTTTTAGCCTTATAAGGTTGCCAATTAAAGGCTTACACAACATTCATAATTAATTAGGTCTAGTTATTAAACATGTGATAAATATAACGAAAAAAGTCTTATTCTTGACTTATAAAACTTAAAAAGAATTTGACTTTAAAAAAATTAAATTAAATATAATTAGAAGAAAATAGGAGACATTTAGGAACTTTTAGGAACTTAAATTCTTGAACAGTCTTGGTATGTGATGGTAAGACGTAGAAAGCATGACTTATCTGATGTGTTCACTAGCACACTACGTTTTATGTCACTCAAGCGCGCCATTCATCTAAATCAGCGCCAAAATTGATAGAGCCTTTATCTTAAGCCGCTGTAATCTGTCACAAACTCACAACTGGTTTGTTGTTAGTGATAATTTTATCTGAAAAGTAAGAAGGTATATGATAAGAGGTTTTACTTGTATGGTAATCTTGACATCTATCTGATGTTTTGACATCTTTTTCGTGACTTGATATTTTTTTTTTTATGTCATAAAATATATGCTTTTAAGTACTACTGTACATTTTGTACACGAAGGTACAGTTGGAACCGTTTCACGCAGTCCCTATGCCAGGAGAGACTTTTTGACAAAATGTTATCAAAATAACGATGGACATGAAAACCGTTAAAAAGTTTGAAATCCTACATTTTACGAGTATATGTATTTACATGTCTTGTATCACGTGCTGTGGTGTACAATAAAGAATATTTTTATCTTATCCCTTCTGTTATTAGGGTTCCGTACCTCAAAAGGAAAAAACGGAACCCTTATAGGATCACTTTGTTGTCCGTCTGTCCGTCCGTCCGTCTGTCAAGACCCTTTTTCTCAGGAACGCGTGGAGGTATGAAGCTGAAATTTATATCAATTACTCAGGTCTACTGTCCCTTGAAGCTGTGAAAAAATCAAACTTCTAGGCCAACGCAATCAAAAGATACAGCCGTTTATGCCGCAAATTTTCGACACTGGCAAGGGAATCAAAACCTACAGGGTGCTTCCCGTGAACTCAGAATCTTGAAATTTGCTACGAAGCAACGTCTTATAGCATAGATAAAGGAAAAATTACGAAAACCATAAATTTTTAGTTACATCACATAATATATATTTTTTTATAATTTTAAACTTACTACCCATTTCCTCATAAACGCGTAGAGGTATTAAATTGAAATTCATACCAAATACTCAGGTCTATAATACAGGTTTGTACGGAACCCTCGGTGCGCGAGTCTGACTCGCACTTGGCCGGTTTTATTTTTATATTCTGTACAATCTCGTAAAACTACGTAATATAACTACCAGTAAAATTGTAATTGAAACGTATATTTAACTATGCATCAACTTAGACAACATTTATCAAAACTTCACAAATTGTATAACAAGAATAAAAAACGTTAAATTGTGCGAGCACGACAACATGATGCACTTAAGAACAGCCTTGACGTTGCTTTAATTATTATTATCATACTTTATTGTACACAAAGAAATAAATATTTTTCACAAAACATAAGCGTACATAAGCGAGATTATTACTCTAGAAGTTTCTATCACCATTGTTGAGATTTATGATTTTTAGTATTCGCACAAAAACATCTTTATGTATGATATAATAAAATAGCGCTCCGGGTAGCCCCTCAAAAGACCTTGTTTATTTTGATTTTGCATAATATTAGCTTTTGTGATAATCGGGAATTTTAAATATACAGTTAGTTATACAAATACGTTGTGGTCGATTTGAGACGTTCTCAAAATTCCATAGTAAGGAAATTGATAAAACTGCTGCGTCAAGCAATAGTGTATCTCATGCCTTGGGGAATAACACTCATTTCGGAACAGAAGTACCGGTATCACGCGCTCGCGAACACGAAACGCGTGCGATCAATTCGTTACAAACGTGTCACAGTCACAATTCACAATATGTATTATGTTACAGACACACACCAATGCGTTTTCATTGTATGTCTGTCATACTGTTTCGTATGTGTGTGTTTATGAGGGAGTGTGTGTCAAATATTAAAGTGGCAGTGGCTAGTTCAGTTAGCCTTATAATGTTATATTATGTATGACATTCTCATAAAAATCAATTATGGCCTTAAATAATATATGTATATAAATAAATAATATTTATTTATATACATATATTATTAAAGGTATAAGATATTATCTTATACCTTTAATAGTGTTTTGAACACTGCTTGTGGCGTTTTATTTAATCTGTGGTTACGTATTTTCCTTGTAAAATCCCCACCATAAACTTTAGTGAACGAGTTTTAAGAAATTATGTTTTTACATTATTTTTGCTCTTTGAGAATCGTTTGTACTATGTAAAATACTATATGTAATACCGTTATTTTATAGAGCGTGGAATAACAGTCTTGCGTTATTTCACGTTCTATGAAAAACGTGAAACCGCCCTTCCCCAGGACCTCTTCTATTATTTTTCTTTTAGTGTCCACCTGCAGAGCACAGGATTTCTCTCAAAGAAAGAGCGTTTAGCCTAATCATTAACACGCGTGCCGCCTAATGACAAATTCCGCCCACACAAATGTGAACATCTCAGATGTTTGGGTTTCCTCACGATGTATTCCTTCAAAGTAGGGGAGGCAAAAACTTTGGTAAATGCCGGGATTCTCACCCACGACCTCTCGAATTTGCGGCCGGCGCTTTACCGCTCCGCTACCACTCGCCTTTATTGATTTATATATCGGTTTCTGAATTGAGAATGTCACTAAGTATTACTTAAGTAACGTTCTGTCACGCTTCGATTCGAAGAGCACTGCAGTTTACTATTTATTTGGCAAAATTCTCAATTCATAAACTGGCTCTTAATACACTGGCCTGCAAAACTAAGTATCACACTTTTGAAATTGCAGTAACTTTATAAGTGCACAAGATTACTTTCGAAATACAAAGAACTCCAAAAACAGTTTAATTTTCTGTGTGTTAAGTCCCCATAGTGTAGGTAATCTTTTTTTGACATGACTGAAAAAAACTCAAATTTTTTGCGTAGTTTTGCAGGTGAGTGTATAATATATAATTATTATTGACTAGCTCTGACACAGCGAACTTCGTATCGCCTAACAACCGAATCTAGACTTTTTTTTCTCTCCGTAAGAACCATCCTCGTACTTTAAGGAATATTCTAAAAAAAGAATTAGCGAAATCGGTTCAGTTGCTCTCGAGATTTGCGCTTACCAACACATTCAGCGATTAATTTTTATATTATAGATTTTGAGAAACTGCTCAATGTACTAATTGCGATGTGTGATTTCTCGGTATCATTTCTAATCATGAGATTACACGCGTTGTTTTTCCAACACTACGGTCATTAAAATTTCAGAAACACCGCACATAATAATACTAATCCAATTTTGAACGTGTGAGTTCAGACAAAGTGCAGGTAATTCCCCCTAGCTTGCAACAGCAATAAGAAATAAGTCGATAAGATAATAAAACAACAACAACAATAATAACCACGACATCATCGATATTTCAGTTTACAGCTACTTCTTAGTAAGTAGGTACTTCATACCTTGCTTCACTTCACTTGGTACTTCAGTACCTAACTACTTATGACTGAAATAGAATTCAATAATCGAATCATATCACATGGTTACTAAACGAAACGAATTTCTTCTATTTTCTTTATCTCTAGGTTTATGTTTTTTATGTCACGTGCTCTGATTCAAAATAAAGTAATTCTTATCCTATCATATATTATAATTATGTACATAAAAAATCTTGCGGTGGCAGTTGTTATGTTAAGTTATCAACCCCTGTGTATCCCCACTGCTGGGGTCCGGGTCCCTTCCTGCATCGCAGGAAGGTTAGGCCATACTCCACCAAGGGGGCCAAGTCCGGATTTGCCTTTTATATAAAAAAAAATCTAGCGTATTCGATGGCTATTGTTAAGGCGTTTCAGGTCGGTAACTAGGTACCGTAGGCCGCCAATTGTATTTGATCTTTTGTATCTGCCGTTTTTGTAACTATTTTTCCGGTATACAATAAAGAATATTCTTATCTTATCTTACCGCCACCAATGGAAAAAAATCATAACTTCTTTTATAATACCTTTTTATCTAAAAGTGAACATGAGAAATCTTAACAACTGTGACAACTATTATTAACCTATGATCAATAGATTAGTTATGATTTTTTCTACAGGTAGCGCTAGTTAGCTTAGCACCTTGAAGCATCTTAATACACGTTCATTAGGCTATGGCTTTTAAACTGTGCTTTTAAACCAACTAAAATGCATGGTGCTTAAGTATAGTAACTTGCGACACTGCAAATTTCATGTTGTGCGTTGCAAAACTCTTAGATCTAGTTTCTCTTAAACTATATCTAGTTAATCTACAGTTGATGGCTACACGCATCGTGTTTGTATGCACTTTGGCCGTATGAGAGCTGAGCCTCTTCTCAAATATTTAAAAACTTAAAAAAAAAAAAAAACTCCAATTAATTTGACTTTTGTACGAGATCTTAGCTAAACTCAAGCCTCATTTAAGAAAGTGATGCAAGTCCGCCATAGTGTACAAAAAACAAGGGGTATCAATTTTTAAATCTACTGTTACTGCTGTGTGGTGTCGGTCTAGAGAATTCTTCCCGCGGGTGTCGTAAAAGGCGACTATGGGACACAAACCGAGGGGTAGGTAGCAGCGCCCCCTGCAGTACAATTCCACCGAACTGCGATCCCCAACCCGCATGCCCAGCGTGGGGATTATGGGCATTACCCCCTATGATAGCACCACGTGGCGCTCATTAGGGGAGGGCTATGTCCAGCAGTGGACTAGAATAGCCTGACGACGACGACGACTGTTACAGCTGTCAGTTTGTTGAAGTGCATAGCAAAAAAAACAAATGACAATAGGTTTACTTTAACAGATTTCCTTAAAACACTCCACTAATGCAGTCTGAGGAGAAGGAAAAGACTTTACCACGGTTTATTTAAACATTTAGAGCATCTGAGGTCTAGTTTACAGGAATAGTGTTTTTGTAAATAACATCACAAGACTACGAGATACCGAGGGTTAATTTAATATCCATGACATCACTTTGCTTCAGTAGATAACCCAGGTCGACGCAAAACAGACCGGTCTTGATTATGCAAAATTTTCAGCGTCACATAATATCTGCAGTAATGAGTCACTGATATGGAAAAACACATACCGTATACGTCGGAAAAACTTAATTTGTTTATTTCTCCAGAAACTTGACGTCATGAATCACATTACAACCGCATGGGGCTGAAGTATACATTGTTTCGGTAACCGAGCAACAATATTGATAAAATACTACAAGCATGGTAATGCATATTTACATCTGACAGCAGAGGTCAAAGCAGGCGAGTGACAAAACGCAACATTTCCCTGTGAATTTGTAATCCTATGAGAAACGAGAAAAGTAGATAAGTACTTCCATCAGAATTTCAAATATATCTGTACAAAATAGTAGAAAAGTGGGTAAAGGAAAAGTTATCTATTGCCTGCTATGAAGTCATCTATCCTTGTTTATCAAACATCACGCGGTATGCAGACTCACTTGGTTGCATAATTTATCTCTTAAAATAATACAATAATATTCATCCTCGTCACGTGTCTCTTAATTCAAAGAACAGATGGTGGGCTGGCAGATGGCTTGAGAAATGTTAAAACGTTCACAACAAAGAGTCCTTTGTTATCTTAATATATGAAGTCGGTTAAAAACTTAAACAAAACCGTTGGTGGACTTTGTGGTCTCCACTTTAACCTACATTTTACATTCTCAAATGCTTGTGCTCAAGCTTTAGATTTTACGTAGATAATGTTATTAATGATGCTTCACCACAGTGAAATTTTTTTCCGAAAATTTACTTATGATAATTGCTAGTGAAGTAATTTAACATTACTTATTGAAAATCAACATCAGTCTTGCCTTCTTGATCCAAGGAATAATTTTGATTTCCTCGTTTGCTCTTCAACTGCATAATAAAACTTCCCCGCAGTAGTTTTCAATTAAATTTGGTCTTTAGCGGAGAACCGGTCGTGGTTCGTGCGTGACTAATGCTGTGCTGCAACGCTTCGTCCCCAATACATTGTGAACTTGACACCCATTGTAGCTCGTAGGCAGTGGCATGCTATGGTCTCTTAGAACAAACGATTCAAAAAATAACTCTAGCGCCATCTAGCGGTTATGACCAATACTACTATAAGCAATGCTGTCGCTGTTTATATGACGTCCTTGCCATTTTAAATAAAATTTTCGTTCAGGTAGAAAATATTACTAGTTTGATTGACGACAATTTATGATTTTTTAAATGCTATACAAAGCCGAATTCTTTGTTTTGTTTTTTAGACTCACTTAGAGATTAATTGGGTTTCGGATGCACTTAATATTTCATATTTTATAGGGTATCTGAAATAAAGGTAATATCTATATAGATTTCACATGGCTACACTTTGTGCAAAACGTCAAATTGCAAAAAATTGAAAAGTTGTCTTAACTTTTCGAGCAAAACTTTGTTACTCTTTCGTTTTTCTTTTAGAATTTCTTTTATTATTTATCTCGTTGTGTAACTCAACAGAGTTGAACAATACTTCCTCCAGCTTTCACTTGGATCTGACTTTTGTGATGAGATAGGACTCCATGTGCAGTGACAATATGAGATAGGACTCCTTGTGCAGTGACAATATGAGATAGGACTCCTTGTGCAGTGAAAATATGAGATAGGACTCCTTGTGCAGTGAAAATATGAGATAGGACTCCTTGTGCAGTGACAATATTTATAACACCTGCGGATATGTCGCATAAAAGATGTTGTGTGGCTGGTTGCACAATGCATGTATCTGAAGGTAAGTAGGTGTAACCTAGAGTATTGAAGGCAGAAAATAGTCTACAATAGAAAATAGAACAATAGAAAATAGGTTGCCATTTCCAAAAAAATTAATGGAATTGAGTACATATTGAAGATAGCTATAGAAAGACCATAATCATAATTGACCATAAACTCATGAACTGTTGTTTTTTTTTCTGTTCAGGTACCCTGCACTATATCCCAAATGCCGTTAGAGACACTGAACGCTTTGAAACATGGAAAGCACGAATTGGAGCAGATATAATGGGCCTAGATGACCAATACATATTTTCGAACAGAAGAGTATGTCAAAGATATTTCGAAAATATTTATCACGGCTGCAAGAACAGGCTTATTAAAAATGCTGTTCCCACTCTGTTCCTACCAGGTTTGCATAAGAAAATTATAATATTGTTATATACAATTTAGCAGTAAATTCTAGGGTCAGCGGACTAAAGCACATTAGTCATTTGACATTTCAGTGCAAAATGTATGAAATCAATTTTTTACTTGTTCTTTAGTCCACCGACCCTAGAATTGTGAGTTTCACCTAGTATAATTATGGTTTATTTACAGTGGACGTACAATGCTGCACAATTGCGAACCCTGATCCAGTGCCGATAGATGCAAACCAACCCACTTCTTGTGGATCCAGGGCAGGTAAAAAAATGTTAATAATTTTAATATCCTGTTTTAGGGTGTAAGTTTCACCTAGTATAATTATGGTTTATTTACAGTGGACGTACAATGCTGCCCAATTGCGAACCCTGATCCAGTGCCGACAGATGCAAACCAACCCACTTCTTGTGGATCCAGGGCAGGTAAAAAAATGTTAATAATTTTAATATTCTGTTTTAGGGTGTGCATATTAATGATACATTATTAACCAAAAATATATCTGATTACAGGAAAACACTCCAATTACAGGCCAAAAGGACCACAGTTCGCGACAGTGAAACAGATTTAATAAAAAAGCAGCAAACAACTATGTTTGAATAAAAAAAGGAAGTAGAACAAGGCAAACTCCATACAAGTTTCTGTGTAGAAACATCTACCTATGAGAATAAAGCATTTTAAATCAATCTTTTTTGTTTAATTTTGATTTTGCTCAGTAAAAAAATTTGGTGGTCCAAAATGGAAACAATGTATGTGGATGATACTAAAAATTGTAATCCACATGCAAGTGTTTCCATTTCGGACCTTTTGGTACCTATAAATAAAAAGTAATTTCAGACTGCACTTTGAATTTACCGCCTATTCAGTTTTTAGTACCAGTCATGTCCGCCGTAAGCAGCACTTTCGTACCCCAGAAAAATACGAGAGAGACCTATCTATTTGTATAGTAATCTTTGGGCAGTGGTAGGGAGTGGTACGGTTGGCCCTCGATGAATACATTTTCATAATCTTTGCTGGCACTGGCTGGTAATGAATTTTTGACCTTTTGTATTCTCCATTCTTATCGCTACAATCTGAAGATTTATAAAGAGACGCAGTCTCGTGAAGGTTTTAGCATGCACGACTTAAATTTATTGAATACTAATGATATTAATACTTTTTACACTATAAACTACAGTCTATTTATTATTACTTGTCTAATTTAGTAAACACGATTCTAACCTTCAAATTGAGATTAGATGCCTAGACTAGACATTTTCTCGCAAATTCATGAACTATGTTTATAAAATTGGCAGTGTGTTACCAAAAAGAGTGTTCCACGTTACTTCATTTATGGAAATATGGCAGTTTTGGACTAAAAAGTCACAGTTTAAGGGTAGAATCTTGTTTACTAAATTGGACAAGTAAAAATAAATAGACAGTAGCTGTTATACGAGGACCAACGCTATTCAATCTCAGCTAAATCGAATACAATTGAAATGCGAAAATGTATCATGGGCCAGCGAGTGGCACAGATACATAATAAGTGGCACAGGGCGTGTAGGTACTTGTACTCCACTTATTGTATAGGCAAACCTGCTGGATGACTCATAGGCGTTTAGAAAATCTTGCAGCTTGCTCGGTTCAGTTGCACCAAGAATACTAGAAAATCTTAAAAACTAACATCAGAAAAATACTATACAGAGCAGAATAACTTGTTATATAATTCTTTCACTTTTCCTAAAACTAAAGCTAATGAATAAAAATGTGAATGTGCTAAGTCCAAAAACTAACTCCATTACCTTTCCATGTTGTGATCAGAGCTGCTACGTTTACAAAGCGTCCTCGTTCCCGATACAGCGGTCTCCTTGGAATTAATACTTGACACGAGTTGCCTGGCTTCTAACGGACCTGCCGTTGCTCCCGCGTCGCATGACCCTACTTTGGAGATACTGATTTCATACTGTTTGCTGTAACAAACACATCAGTGTTTGTAACAAGGAAGTTAATTGTTCCTTTGATACAAATATTGTGCATTTATGTATAACTAATTAGACTGATGCAACATTGAAAAAGCCTTGCTATTTGTAAACTATGCAAGTCAATTTGTTATATTAGTTTGTAACGGTGCAAACCTCTTCACACCATTTTTATTTCTTTTTCTATCTATCATTTTCAAATATTTAAATTACGTCACACATTCTTCGATTTCCCTCATTTTCCATCACTAGGTACTACTTTACCCTTTGACCAGATCTGACTTTTTTACCTGCTTCTCCGCTTATCCGTTTTTATCCAGTTTTCTGTTTTATTAAAATATTATACTACTGATCAACAAATAAAACCACACCTGAAGTCGTTCCAGTTCTTATTATTCATACATGATATACAACGTTCCAAGTTCAACCACTGGTAGACTGTAGACTCCGCTATGGATTTGGTTCCTCCAAGTTGTTGAATTATACGGTTGAAGTGTTTGTTATCTATATTAAAGTAATATATTCTTTATTGCAAACAGTAAACACGAAATAACATTACATAAAATTTGTTTCAAAGGCGAACTTATCTCTAACAGAGATCTCTTCCAGCCAACCTTAGCATATATTTCTTATTAAAGTAGTTTTTTGGTTTACTAGAGTATTACTAATTTCATATTACAATTCTGTAAAATATGACATGACTATTTTTTTTGTCGTAATTATTTTGTAATAATATCTTTATCGAGGTTGATTGCATTCTCAGACGTTCATTATTAGTAGCTGTAATTAGAGATAATGGCAAATAGAGCAAGCATTGAAAATTAACGTTAGTTGGTAGAAACGTTAAGTCATACGTTTAGTACATTAACAAAGACCTAAAATCAAAACAAATATAAGTAATTATTTATGAAAATATAAGTAATTATTTACTGGTTCAATCTCGATTATTTATTAGTTAAACTTAATTACCTTCACTTTCAATAACTATGTATGAGTGTCGCGAATCATTTAGAAATATAAGTAAGAACAGAAAGTTGCTTTGAAGTTTATTTATGGCCAAATAATATGAAAGATTCCGGCATCACGAACATGATGAGAAAATTAAGAGAATAACTACTTGCTTATCTCCTGTTTTCTCTTTTTATATACGTTTATCAAGAGGGCGATGAAGAAAAGAAGAAGAAAGAATAAACACTGTCCGCAAGGTTGCTGCGTTCACGATCTTAGTACACTCGAGTGACAGTTTTTAGCTACTAAGTTTCTACTCGTATTATGTGCACTGGCGAATTTCAACGGCCATTTCCTCGTCGGAACGTGTCCTACTAGTCTTTAGGTGACAAAGATGAAATCGCAAAAAACAAAATGGCGCCAATAGTAGGATCTCATGCGTTTCGTAAGCAAAACTGGCAGTGAAATGTTAATGTTTATGAGGTTATATAAAGCTGTGGAGGTGTTGTGAAATGTATGTTTTCCATTTACATGAGCAAACTTTTTTCTTTTCTTATTAGTTTGGATGAAAATACTATTTCAATCCTTTCCGCCCTCATAATCTTTCATTCATTTACCATAAAGTAATGACCTAATTTCTAACACAAGAAATCCAGAGCGTTGCTTGAGAGAATCCGGCTTTGTGTTTTCGTTATGAAACATAAAGAGGTTGGTGGGCGAATGGTGTAACCTGCTTTTCGCAATGTCTTACAGCGCCGTGACTTGCGGTTGGACCAGATAGGCCATGCACTGATTGCTCAAAACAATTGATGCCACCTAAATACCTTAGCAACTTTACCGGTGGTTACCTATAGTGTTTTAAACAGGCCATTACTACAGAAGCCACATTATGTCAGTACTCGCACTTTGGCTGAGTTGCCACGTGCCTAGTTTTGGTCCAAAATTGAATATACATTATTATGTTTTGGTAGGAAAATGAGACAGTGCAAGATATATTTTTTAATCTTAACTAAAAATACAATTCATGAATAAAGATACAAGTAAAATGATTGGTGGCCTTAAAGACAAGAAAGCCTGGAAGTAGAAGTTACAAAGTCAGACCAATATTTGACATGGAAAACTAGTACTTTATGCTCAGAGTGAAGGTTTGGCTTAATGCGGCGCTAAAATAAAAATATTAGATATCACAGATATCAATATGTTTGAAACTGTCGAGGTAGGTAGATCATACACGTTGCATCGCCACATTCTTGAAACTTCTGTTGAATGCAAAGAATAGACCAAATTCAGCACGCCTTTAACTGTCACGGATAGTTTGTGCACTTGTAAATGATGAAGCGAAGAAAATCATTACA
This sequence comes from Yponomeuta sedellus, assembly GCA_934045075.1. Lineage (NCBI taxonomy): Eukaryota > Metazoa > Arthropoda > Insecta > Lepidoptera > Yponomeutidae > Yponomeuta > Yponomeuta sedellus. The sequence continues at coordinate 10,771,431 of OW203727.1, read as the reverse complement.
ATTTTTCCTAGTAAATTGTGTTTCAAAAACTAGGTACCAAACGTTTTTGTAGCCATCACGTGTAAAGAATTTACATGCCTGATTATCTCTGTCGTTTGACTCAATAGTTGAAAAATTCATTGATCGTACGCCTGCATACTTATTTATGGCACGTTTCACTGCTTCACGCCCTGCTACCGATTTACAGAAAGTATTCTCTTTACGGATAGTTTAAATTGTTTTTATCTTTGACACAAACAGTGACGTCTTATTTTATACAGGAAATATTAATGTAACAGCAGAAACCGTTCTTCAAGAACCATAAATATACTTATCGTTTCGACTGCCTAAAGTTACAATGCTGCGATACTATCGCCGTGTGTATCAGATATATGATACAAACATACATGAACTCACACTTGTATGCCGAAAGAGAAGGTAGAGACTAGAGGTTTCCTTCTCCCATGATCCCAACTGGCATTGGATGATGTCTTAGGGCGAGATAAATAGTCGTTGCTTAGCCCAAGTCCGTACTCATGCTTCCCTAAGCATTACTTCACGCTAACTTAGCTAAGTATCAATGCGTTACTAAAATATACGTTTGCTTAGCTAAGCATGTTCTTAGGCCAATGCTAAGAATTAGTCCGGGTTTCGCGACTTAGAGAGTGCCAAAGTACAGTCTATATGATAGACAAATCGATTCTTAAGCAAGTGCATTCGCTAAGACTCGTTCTTAGAAGCGACTATTTATCTCGCCCTTAGTAATGATCATTTCTTCTTCGAATGATTACACGCTAAGAACGTTGTCTGCCGGACGAACTCTTATGACCTCATAACAGGCAGTGTCGTCAGCGAGGCGCCGCCGCCGCCCGCCGCAGGCGCTTGTAGCTGGAACGGAAGTTTGTCCACATGAGTCGGCTAGTATATCTGATTCCGCAGTTATCAGTTATCATTTGACGATTCGCAACATGGGAAATGAACTGTATCTCCTTGATGGATGATCCATTTTAAGCTTTTACTCTGAGTGAACGACCCATTATCAACAGACCTATAATACAAATGCACACAACACATTTATCTCAGAGTGTAGTCGTATTTTTCATTCCACGGAGAGGTTTGATAGTTCACGACATTGCTGACTGACATTTGCATTTTGCAATTTGTATAACTGTCATATTACCTTGTCATGGAAATGTTGACTTTCATACATTTCACTTGGTTTAATTGTTCTGTGCATTTCACTAAGACCACAGACTACATAAAGATAAGACGTCAGCATAGGTAGGCGGTGCGGCGGTGCGATACGCGCGGCGCGAAAATAGTAAATTAGCGGTACAAAAATGCAGAACACTAACGTCATTTTAGCGTCAGAAAATGCGCAACGTGCGCCGTCAAAACGCCACGGCTTGGGTAGTACGAAACGACTCGAGTTTTTTCAGCACATTGTCAAATTCTGACTTTTAGCGCCACAAAACGCACGACTCGTGCCGTCTCACAACTCATACAGGTTATTCTTTGCATATGGCGCCAGCACTCGGCGGGCCCAGCTGCGTCGGAAGTGGGGTCACATGTCTCGTATCTCGAGTCACATGTCTCGTTTCACTTGCTAGTTTTTATTTACACAAGGACTACGTATTAAGCGGTAAACATTAAATTCCAGCAATATTTACACTGACCTAAGCCTCTTTCAGCTAATATTTAAATTCAACACAAGTTAAAACTTCGGTAATAAATAAATAACGTAATTATTATTTCACAACTAAGTAAAACATGTTAAAACCCAAAACTGGCCAAATTATCAACCTTATTTTTTGGGTTTTATCAAAACCTTGTTTATTCTGCTATTCATGTAGCCTATTCACCAGTTAAATATTTTGAACAAAAACATTACAATTGATTCATAGTAACATGCTTACATAATTGTAACGGAATGAAGCAGGATCTTTCTGTGAAGATATAAAGCTAATCATTGGGGTCAAATAGTTGCCCCAAGTAAGCTTTTTGGTGTTTAAAAAGCGATAAAAGCAGAAGTCGTTGTACGACGTTATACAAAACAGTGTTATTTTTAAAAAGCCGATTCTACTTAAATACTCTTAACAATTAACTATGGATGTGAATAAAAATCATAGTTCCAAAGAAAGGTTACCCTTTTAAATTTCTGTATGTATATCCGTGTACCCAGATCCTTTTCCATTGTCAAAGGAGGTAGAATACATTCATCAGGTTTAAAATAAAGAAACACAAGTAAAAATATCCACATTTATTATAACTTTCATAGTTGTAACAAAGATCAACGATTGGAGGATTTTTTTCAGATCCAAAGTGTTCGACTTCTAAGTCTTTCGTCTTTTGAGTCTAGATTCCTTGAAGGATTTTAGTTTGTGATGAGTTTTTTATAGTATTTGGTATTCTATCTCCGACATTGTTTTCGAAAAAAATATTATTGAATTTCAGTCCCGCTAGCTAAGTAGTTAATGCCCAGCAGTCGGGTTTTTGGTTATATTTATAAAAACTTTTTTTTTCGCTTTAGTGATTCACTATTTTTTCTTGAACTTATGGCTGGTCTCATAGACCCCGATCAGATTTTGATAGCTTATTATATACTTACGTACTCAGTGCCATATGACGAGACCTTCACAATTCTCGTTCCCAGAGCAACTTAAACTGAAGCTACTGAATTGCCCAGGTCAGATACGTTAAGGGGAGGACTTGTTTTCTTAAGAATGGACCGGGTCTGTGAGACCCACGGTCCACAGTTAAAGTTTTAATGGGACAACATTTTTGTAAATAAGACTGTTACTTTATAAGTAAAGCCCGAAATTAATATTTACATTAAATTTTAGTGTTCCGTACGAAAAGGATTTCAACGGAAGTAACATTGTATGTCCGTCTGTCTTTCCTATATTGTGTAACTTAATAGGCAAGCAGTTAAGTCTTACAAAATGTGTGTTAAGAGGATAAGGGTTACGTTTTTTTTACATTGGTGGCGCTTGTGAATTTCGTAGATATGATAACCGCTAACGCCACCAATGAAAAACTAAACTATCTTCTTTTCCACACCATTTTCGAAAAAAGTCCATTTCAGTATTCTCTCATCATGTTTAATCGTGATTTAAGACTCACGGCCCAAAAACTAAGGCAAAAATCTAATAATAGATAGCATTAAATGGTTGTGAAGGGATTATGGTCCAGTCCCTATAGTTATAAAAAACCTTTCAAATAAAGAAAGAAAGAAAGAAAGAAAGAAAGAAAGAAAGAAAGAAAGAAAGAAAGAAAGAAAGAAAGAAAGAAAGAAAGAAGAAGAAAGAAAGAAAGAAAGAAAGAAAGAAAGAAAGAAAGAAAGAAAGAAAGAAAGAAAGAAAGAAAGAAAGAAAGAAAGAAAGAAAGAAAGAAAGAAAGAAAGAAAGAAAGAAAGAAAGAAAGAAAGAAAGAAAGAAAGAAAGAAAGAAAGAAAGAAAGAAAGAAAGAAAGAAAGAAAGAAAGAAAGAAAGAAAGAAAGAAAGAAAGAAAGAAAGAAAGAAAGAAAGAAAGAAAGAAAGAAAGAAAGAAAGAAAGAAAGAAAGAAAGAAAGAAAGAAAGAAAGAAAGAAAGAAAGAAAGAAAGAAAGAAAGAAAGAAAGAAAGAAAGAAAGAAAGAAAGAAAGAAAGAAAGAAAGAAAGAAAGAAAGAAAGAAAGAAAGAAAACATTTATTGCAACAACAGTTACACACAAATAAATTAAAGTACAAAGACAAATAAAGTATTGACCGTGAAAATAACTAAAAAAACACATTACAAACTTTGTCGCGGTGTGTCTCTGCTGCTGCAAATGGCAACTGACTCAGCATAGTGCTGGGGGCGTGAACCCTCAGCGCTGATTTTCAGTCAGTACCGAAAGCCCTAAGTGCTCTAGAGCGCGGCGTGGCCTGCTGCAAAGTAATAAATAAAACAATATAATAAATACATTCAACATAACAGTAAAGACAGTCGACATAATAATAAACGTGTGTAAACAAAATAAAAATGTTGCTATAAAGTTAGGCCAAGTTAACGAAATATGTCAATTAATAAATAATACATATCTGTGCATATTCATATAAAAGAGAATAAACGTGGATATTATAGATAGAATAAATACGCAGTAAATACGCATCCTCGATGCGATCACATACTCGTAGTTACGTCAGTTAGTCGTAGTGGGTCTGCGGCGCGAAGTTCGATCGGGATATAAAAGTCTCTGCTGTTCAAGCAGATATGCCTTGAGCTTGCGCCCAAAGGTAAATCTACTGGACGCTTCACGGACTGGGGAAGGAATGTCATTCCAGCACTTGGACGCCGCATACCTAAAGCTGCCCCGAAATATCTTCGTGCGATGCGCAGGAATACGAATTCTCTCTTTGTGTACCTGTCGCTCCCGAGATGACCATTCTAATTTGTTATATAGATATTTAGGAGTTTTATTGCGAATCACACCAAACAACATGGTTGCTAGATGCAGGTGTCGTCGAGATTCCATATTCAGGAGTTTTGCGGCGTTCAAGTACGGAGTGACATGGGATCTAGGGGGGATTTTAAAACAAAACCGAGCACATGCGTTTTGCACTCGCTGTATTAGTCTCTTTGTCCGACCAAGTATACAGCCACCATAGGCAACATCGCAATAGTTTAATCTAGATAATATCAACGATTCACTCAGCCTAACACGCAAATCAGTGCTAAGGTAATCGCGTATATTATATAGAATTTTCAGGCGGTAGAAGCAGTTGCTGACCACGTTTCTAATATGGTTTTCGAAACGTAGCTCCCCGTCAATCAGCACACCGAGATTTTTGGCTTCAACCACCCTTTCTACTGGTTCACCCATGATAGCTATATCATGGCCGTTGAGAGCTTGCACCGTATTATGAATTTGATTTTTAGTACCAAGCACCATGTACTTGGACTTGCTAGGGTTCAGCACCAAACAGCTCCTATCAGACCAAGACGCAATGCGATCTAAATCGCTGTTGACCAAGTTCATGGCTACAGCTGCATCTGACGGTGCAGTAGACAGATATAACTGTGTATCGTCAGCATATAGGTGGCACTTGCTGCTCTTTATTTCAGATATTATATCAGCACTATACAGAATAAACAGCAAAGGTCCTAGTATGGATCCCTGCGGAACTCCTCTTGTCAGCCATTTTGTTGCAGAAAGCTGCGTCGTGCCATTGCTTTTTTGTAACGTGACTATTTGCGCCCGGTCCGACAGGTAGCTGTCGAACCACCGAACCGTAGCATTATCAAATCCATAATAGGACATCTTTGATAACAAGAGGGAGGTATTCAAGCAGTCGAAGGCCCTGGAGAAATCTAGCAGTACCAGTATAGTGCTTTTCCCTCTGTCGAGCTCCGACAATACGTTGTCTATAACGTCCAGTAGCGCAGTAATGTAAACAAAACTCTCACTACGGATTCCGAACTGAATTTGACAGGGCAATTTTTTGGAAATACGATTTACAAATATCGTATGTTGCTTGGTGCGGAACCCTCATTGTGCGAGTCCAACTCGCGCTTGGCCGATTTTTTGTCGCGCTCTCACTTTGCCTGCGCGTTCACACTTTCACAAAGCGACTGTATTTTTTGTATTGGCTGTCTTTCACTTTCGAATTGTATGTGAATGCGTCACAAATATGAAACTTGATTGTAACTAATACAATCAAGTTTCATATTTTCGAGATAGGAATACCTATAGGCTGTATAAGCATATGCATTTTTTTAGTGACACGACGCCTAATTAAGCGGTGCCTGTACACACTAATCTGATGCAAAAATATGGATTATCATTAAATTAAAAGCTATTTGCACGGTAACGGCAATTCATATAATTTATTCACTTGCATGGGATTATTTACTCTCTATTGTAATTATTTGTTGTATTTGCTAATTTGATAAGGCATCTCTTTCAAGCATCTCATCAGACGAATTGCCGAAGTTCACTGGACGAGTTCTCGTGTTGTGTAGGTTATTGCCTAACCACCCCTTTAGCCTTAGCCTTAAATGTAGTTGTCTGTGCTTTTGTGCAACCGTTGCTGTACGTATTATATGAATGATAAGGTTATATTATTGCATTTAAGTGTTTTTCGTATCTGTCGTGATTTCTCGTGTCGTCACGTGCCGGCCCTGTCAGAAAACCAGTGGTCTCGGGTTCATAACCCGTGACAATATGCTGAGACAGCGGCCTTTTTATAACCATAACACACATTGGCATCAACCTATGTAATATTATAATAGTTATAAACTGTTTGTGTCTGCATGTTAGTCTAGTATATTATTACAGTCTATGTTAGTTAAGTGTAAGTATTTAAATCTTCCGTTCTATGTTGCCATTCATATTGTATGGTCTATTTGGTGTTATGGTTTATGAATAAACATTTCTTACTCTTACTCTTACATAGTATTTCGATATACATTGAGTAATAAAAACTGTTTCTACACAGGTTTATTTTACATTTTTACAATTTTCCGACGTATCGGCACTTTTGCAAGTGCCGTGGTCTCGGAAGACTGAGGGCGTCTTTTTGAAAGCATTAAATGTTAGTTAACTATCCTCGGCAAAAATTACAAAAGTGAATTATGAAGTTATGTTCCAAAATATGCAAACCAATTATTTTATATAAAGTCAACAATATAGATTATTACTAATTAAGTTCAACCTATAAACCTGGACTTGGTTGCAATATGCTGAGCCTCGACATTTGTCTTAATATGTCAATAAATGCATTCTATTCTAAACCAATTATTTTACATGAACTCAAAAATATTGATTATTAATTTATTAATTAATTATTATTTTATTATGTCTAATGATCGTGTTAACCTAAGAAAATACTATACATTGAGTAACCGATACTTACGTCGTGTTTATCTTTGGATTAATCGAATTGGTAATGCACTTCGAGTTGTCATAATAAACACAGGCCCCACGGGCCTATTTCATAAAACTACAATTCATGGTTTACTATGACAATACGATGTACATTGAAAAGTCGATTGAAGTACAGATTAACAAGTAGACTCTACTACGCAATGTACCTCGAATTATCATAAATCATAATACTCGGCCCGGCCAGGCCGACCCCCCTACGCGTTCGTCCAAAGACAAAAAAGAAAAACGAAGACTACCCTCATTCCCAGAGTCGGGCGAAATTTACCAAAAGCACAGCCAAAATCAACTTCAAAAAAGAAGGAGGTTATTAATTAGACGCGTATAATTATTACTTATTGTAGAACATGTCATGTAACCTAGTAAACTTGATGTACCTATAATCTGTTTTACCTGTAGTTACGTGTACCTGTACATCGTATTCGTGGAACTCATTGTGATTATGTTACCTACTCTATAAAAAACGGCTATTATTATATTTTTTTGTTTAATTCGAAGTACTTCAATCGATTCAGAAAATACAATAGGGATAACATGTAAAAAAAATAGAATTTTAAAGTTTTAGTTATTGAAAGTGATTTCATTACCTCACCAAAGTAATGGTTTCCAGGATTTGCATTATTTAAAATACATATTTAGAGGCTAAAATTCCACCCATGCCGGGATTCCAACCCGGCTGCAAGTGATGCAAATTAGTTCAGCCAGATGTCGCTGCCTGTACGTAATACAGAGAATATTGTAAAGAGGTTCGAAATTTCACTGATGCCGGTGAGTCGCCCATTAGCTTAGTTGGAAGAGCTCGCTCAGATGAGCAGCTCAGTCGCAGAATGAGCAGCTCAGTCGCCCATTAGCTCTGGCACGGATAGCCAGTGGTTGCGGGTTCGAATCCCGGCATGGGTGGAATTTTAAGCCTCTAAATAGGTTTTTAAAATTGTCCTTAGCACGGGTTAGTGCATTAAAAAAGAATATAACATTGTAAATACTTTAGCAATACTTTCCACAATGCTTAGCTACTACAGTCGGTTAGCTTTTAGAATATTCCTCGGCTACTATCGGATAGAATCGGATTCGTGTGAAAGAAATATCGGAAGTCAATTCGGAACTGATATGACACTCAATTAAATAAACTTAATAAGAAAAGTTTTATACAGAGCAGGAAGTTGTATTACACTCGTGTGCTTTCGGCGGAAACCGAAGTCTGCTCTAGAGCCCGAGGTATATTCTAAAAGCTAACAGACTGTAATTAAATTCTTATATGTAACCTGAAGATCGGTTTCAGTGGCGTATCTTGGGAGAGGCCTATATCCAGCAGAAGACTTACTCCGGCTGATTATAATAAAAAGGATGATTTAACCTATACTTCCATGGGCGCTACACTGTTTTTGGAGTACCTCGAAACCACCACCACTACGGAGCACGGTCATTTTGTTAATGATCAAGCATGTTAATCAGATGCTTAGTCAACCACGATGACTAACTGGAACAGTTTCAGTCTGAAGCAAACTGCTCATCGATTGCACAGCGACTTAGTTCACTATTTATAGTGTATGAAGCGTCTTCCATGAACCAGTTAGTCACGATCGTCTGGCGATGGTCGTAGATATGAATTAACACGATGATCTGATGATGGTTGCGACGTATTTAGTTCACTGAAACACTGAAAAATCTGTTGGGTAACAGTCTTTCGTACAAGTCTTTTGCACAATAAAAACGTATTTAAAAATAAAACTTAAATGACAGACAAAAGAAATTTCTTCCAGCCAGCCTAGAAATTTCTGAGTGTTACAAAGAGAGAGAGAGCGGGGTAAAGTACCTACTACCATACCTACTGTCTTTTATGGATTAGCAAATTCAAGCGGTATTTGAACGCCTCAGACGCTCAGGTTTCTTCACGAAGTTTTCCTTCACTTTTAGTGGTATTGCTACCAGTGGTAACTTCACAAATTAACATAACTAACAAAACAAAGTCATTGGTTGCCTGCACTGGGAATCGAACCTAAGTATTTTGCTTCAGAGTCCGTTGTTCTACCCACTGGGCTAACGGAGCTTTTTTTAGGTAACAGATTAAAAGGGTAATATTAGTTTTTTCCACCTACTAATTTATCTTACTTTTCGACTTGTCGTTCAAGCTGGTGGCGTTTTACTGCTGCACTACGCCACCACCACGGCTCATTGATTTTTTTTTATTTATCTAATAGGTAAGCCAACGGCCCTCTTATAAAACACTTTTTCATAATAAGGGTATAACAGTTTCAGCCTCATCATAAGGTTGCCAATTAAAGGCTTACACAACATTCATAAGTAGGTCTAGTTATTAAGCACGTGATAAACATAACAAAACAAGTCTTACTTCTAGACTTATAAAACTTTTAAATATAATTAGAAGAAAATAGGAGACTTTTAGGAACTGATCAAAAAAGGAGGACTAGTTCCATCTCAGGGTTCACTGAAAAAACCTAACTTTACTTTGTTTAAAACAATCGCGTTTGTCTTCCTTCGCTGTTATTTTTTGGTTTAGTTCTAACTCAGTCTAAAGATATACACATTCCCAGACGCCAAACGACGACGTCCTTATTTTCTTTTGTATCTCACCAAGCTCTTTGTCTGCAGCCAGAATTCTAAATAAAACACTTATCCCTAGCTACTCGTATGGTTAAGAATTTTTATCATTAAAATCATGTTCCACTGGTTGGTTGGCATGACTGCCAAAACAAATAGGGAAGGGAACCTTCCCTTTCAATTTCTGAGACCTTAGACAGGTTTAGAAATATTAGGATAGTGAGAATCTTTTTGTTAGGTCTTCGTTTTAGACAACCTGCTTGGGTAGTACGATGACGCTAGTTGCACATTTTAAATAAAAATAATCGCGACTTTCCAGTACACTAATTAATAATAATAACTTCCACAAAACACAATCACTTAATCTGGCCCCAGAGTCTAATACTTAAATAGTTATTCAATTGAATGAAATAAGTACGAGAATAGTTGATCATTTGCCTCAATTTGGTAGTCTACAAAGCAATAGCAGTACAATGTTATTCCAGGGGTATAACCCGTGCAAATTAAATAGGCGTCTCTCGCGAAGAAGATCGAATCACGCGAGGCGCCGAGAAAGTAGCACACGTTACATGCAATGCAATGCGATTGATTACTAAACTACTGATAGTGAAATTGAACCGACCATTACTGGACTAATATGACTCTATTGGACAACTATGCGTTTCAAAGACTAACCCGGTCCCAAAATAGGATACCCTGTACTATGCTAACCAGGCAAAGACGTCACAAACATGAAAACACACCCAGACTGAGGCCACTTGTACAAATGTACGGTGGCCCCCAGTTCGAATCGAACCCACGGCCTCTATCTTGGTAACCAAGTGCACCTTACCTCTATCTTGGTAACCTTGGTAACCAACGAGTAGATCAAGAGGTAGTCTTCGTTGGTCTAACCGTCCAAATTGTCCAATTCGGGCATTCTATCGCGACAACACCTCCAAGCTCCTTTGAAAGACTTAGCACAGTTTCACAAGAGTCATCACTGCGATTGCTCTGAAACAGTGTTTTTTTATTATTATATTACTATTATTATAGTACTATAATCTACATCACAATCTTGGGAGTTCTTTTTCAAAATTCCTTAATACTGTTAGTGTTACTTGCTTACTCCGCTGGCTCAGCGACCAGAAGTGGTTCATGGCTTTTGACTCAAGAACACACCACTTGTCTCTGTCCTGCGCAGTCTTTTAATAATGTATTCGTACAATAAATACCTACTTGTTAGTCATCTTGTCATTGGCTTTTTTCCTGAAATAATGAATACTTTTCCTGTCCTCTCTAGCTTTGGATACTCTAGATCTGGAGTGATACAGTGAGAGGTAAGATGCTCAGAAGTGATATTGCTGTGCTAAACTGTATTTTACTACAAATTAGCAAACCCACAGTAGGCGAGCTATTCTATTTTAGAGAAGGTTTGCACACTGCTATAAGACGGGTATTCTTTTTCTTCAGGCTATATTAGTCTACAACCCTCCCCTAATGAGTGCAAGGTTGTGCCATCATTAGGGGGTAATGCCCATAATCCCCACGCTGGACATGCGGGTTGAGGACCGCAGTTTGGTAGAATTGTACTGCAGGGGCGCTGCTGCCCACCCTCCGGTTTGTGTCCCTTAGTCGCCTTTTACGACACCCGCGGGAAGAATTTGGGTTGGTGCTATTCTCTAGGCCGACACCACACAGCAACGAAAAAAACGAAAAGACGGGTATGCTGTTTCTTATTTTTTAAACTTTAGTTTTTATTGCTGATTGTGCCTGACAATTTTATGGACACGTTAGTAATAAAAATATCGTCTATTTTTTTAAATGATGTGGGACCATTAGGAATGAAAGTATTTAAAACTTACCGTGAATCTCTGATATCGACACCATTTGTCATTGTCATTCAGACTTAACTGAACAAGCTTTTTGTTTTCAACTAATCAGTTTTTAGTTATCTTTCTGGGTAACGGGAGTGGGGACATTTTTTTGCAGTTGCAAGTGGTTTGGGTGTGTATTAGATCCAGATTAAGGGGCTTTCTCCAGCTTTCTCTATAGTCAGACAACACTACCGTGCTCTGAGCTATATTGTGACTTTGCAGTGAAAGTTGGTTTCCAGACCATGTAACGTCTTGCAACAGCTCGAAATAATTTATCGACCTCAATTTATAAGATGTCAGTGATAAATTTATAAAATCAATGCTTTAAAATTATGTGTTCGATCACTTAATGAAGACTGTCAGGGGAATCAGTGGGGCGTCACGTAACCAAGCGACTGACTGACTGACACCAATTGCGGACCAACAAAAGAACTTTCTCTGTAGTTCACGAGATTTCTATACATGACAACAATATACAAACCAACCAGAAAATTTGCTAGCACCACTATTAGACAAAAGTCGTAGTAATTGTCAGTTTTAGTAAATTGATTATGTGCATAGATATAGTCCCTTCCATTATGTTCTGTGGTCCCTTCAATATAACACGAAGGAGATTATATACTTTCTGACGAAGTACAAGCAATGACCCATATATCAAGAATTTTATTCCTGCAAATAATGTCGCTTCAATAACAATTTTGACGTTGCCATCAGGACTTTTATAGTGTCTTATTCTTAATACGTCGCAGTATGTTAATCAAAATCAAGTGATAATTTTAAAATAAACTTATTCATAGATTTCACCTAACTGTAAATTCATAAGGTAATATTTTTTGCGCACGAGTGTAATTCTTTATAACCAACTAGAAGCCTAACGGCCTGACCAATTTTTCAAATGAAATAAATAGTATTAATGAAGTTCTGTGGCTTCATGAAAACAACAAAAAAAAAATGTGTTTACTTAAATTAGATTACTCTATTGGATTATTAGCCTCAGCAAGCGAGACAATGAAACTTATGTATAAGAAATAGAAATGTTTCGTTAGCCCACTAAGATACACCCTTTATTGCACACATACAAGTCATAAAGAAAGCACAAAATCATCAAATAAAAAAGTGTACCCCACAGGCAACCCTTGATGTAGTAATACGGACATTATAAACGAGGGGGAAAAGTGTACAATAATTATTATTATATTACAATTAAACAATAAATACGTACAGTTTGTCAAAAAATTCAAGAAACCGGAAGAGAAACTTTATTATTGGTATTATCGAAAATTAAGACCATTTACTACCTTTGATTAAGCACAATACATCCTTTTAATGTAATGACTCTATCTTTTATTTTTATAATGCTTTTAAGTGCAAGATATTATGTAACACAGACAAAAAGTCTGAGCCTTACTCTTTAAATTCTACACTTTTTTGACAAAGTATACAAAAATGATATGAAATAAACCTATGGTAATAGTGAAGAAAGGAACTAGGGACTCTTTAAATGATTTGTCTGTCGGGTTTTTATTTTTAGTCCGTTATCGAGATATATTGGAGGAGCGTCAGCACTGACGCATCAGAATGAAGGTTGATGGTTTTCATCGTCATTACTTACAACTGGCAGACGTGCTTCAGCAACCATTTCAATCTCTGTTTGTTGTCACAACCGTCACGTGGAACAATAATTTTTCTCAGGGCACGTCGTTTGGGCCGTCCCGATAAAATAAAACATTATTGTTACGGAGCTGTGTTGGAAGTCACGTGTGTGGCATAACGGCTCTCACAACAGCTATTGTTCGATGGTCACACTCACAAACACAAACATTATCCTTGTTTGACTATCGGAAACATGTAGTTTCGAAATATTTCAAAATTTGAAGCCGCTCTCTCACTATAAGTCACGCCTTGATGCGAAGATTGCAATAACTATTTGGAGAAGAAACTACAAGAATAAAAAATCTGAACATCATCTCCGTCTTTTCCTCTGTGGTCACTTCGTCAGCCATCCTCATCCAGCCGCCGTGCCGCTGGCATACGATTTATATTAAAATACGTCTAAAATGTCCCTGATTTCATTTTCTAGTGTCCACGTCTTCTACATTTGTCCAAAGTATACTATTCATTTACAATCGTTACATAATATAGAATGTGCCACCGAGAGGAAATGCAGACGACGATGTCATACGATGCAACCTCACAACAAAAGCCCTTAACTATAAATTTTATCCACTATGTTTTTATATTAACTAGTACAATTGAATGAATTCTTTCTGAGAATATTGAATTCGGGTTTTCTTGGTTTCGCTCACTGAACTCAATAATATATTCTGTGAGCTGTTTTCCTAGGAAAACCAAATTCATGCCAAATTCATTCTTTCTTTTTAAGTTTAAACAGGCTGATTATTTTGGTATTGACCGGGAAAAAGAGTTGTTAGGCATGAGAATTGCTAATCATACCTGCTTCTTTCATAGGGTCAGAAAAACCAAAGCTTTCCAGAACTAGTAGAATATTTTATACAATCACTAAACCTCTCTACAACGTGTTTTTACGACAATAAGGTCGGTTTTCGGTGTAGAAGCAGCAAACACACGGCTGAGTTTGTTATTTACGATTCGAGGCACATTACGTGTTAATCTATGGGTTAATCAACTTTGCAATGTACATCGAATTGTCACTGTATGCAACGAATTGTAGTTCTATGAAACCAGGCCCTTGGTTGTCGCCGAGTGTGTGAAATGCAATACATCGGTGCAAGTGACCATTGATCTATACCTACTTGTAGATGGCAATCCATAGGTCACCTTTCAGTCGCCGCTTATGAATCTCGGCTACACGTGTAAAAAAGTCCGATTAAACAAATAAAAGAACCGCTGATTACACTGAAACATAGTAACATTAGTAACTAATTGACTAGAAACCAGTTTCGACCAGAAATATCAGGTATATTTTTATAGGCATTTATAAATGTCGGCGATATTAAACCGCTTCTATATAACCGTTCTTTGATTGGCTCTCTCACTCGCCTCACAGAATGAGCCGTTTTCAGCACAAATTCACAAAGCACTTCATATATGGCGGTTATTGGCGTGCACATACAAGACGGGCACATCCGTCCTCAAATTTTGAGAGCCGCATTCCGGTTCTTCTATGGCCACGCCTGTAAGAGCCATCAATAAAGTTCTTTGTAAATTTGCGCTGAAAACGAACGGCTGATGGCGTGTACGAAAACGTGCCTTCGCACGTGCTTTCTATAAAGCACTTAATCTTTGCGAAAAAAACCTAGTCAGACAGAATTTAAACAGGCATACCGCTTATTAGCGTTTAATCAATGCAAATCGCTGAATGCACGTTCCGTACATGTGATCGCGAAACGCGAATCTCGGTGCATTCAACTGTATTGCAAAGGGCGATACCCCTTTAAGTCGTTGTATAACGGTACTCTACAATCGTCCTTTTATATTACTTTGCGTTTCTTAATTTGGTTTTTTCAATATTCACGGGAAAGTCCCTGCAATGTTTATTGTTTTTAAAAATTGCTCATGCCGTACTTGTTGTAAAAATTTACTGATACTCGTAGCTATTTTCAAAACATATGAAAGTTTGCAATGCAATATTTTTTGCCGAGAACAGAAGGAAGAAGCGTGCGTGCTTAGGGAAGGCTTATGTCTTTTTGAAACGGTTGTCTTTCTTAGAAATCGCAAAAATATACAAGCAATAGCCATAATTATCTTTGATATTGATAAAGAATTATCCGCAACTGGCGTGCATGTATACGTTTTATGAACGTTGATGAAGCGAAGGTGATCTGTCAGGATCGTGGCAAGTGGCAGACCCTGATCACTGCCTACCCTTCTAGGATGCAGGCGCATGGTTATGTTATGTTATGAACAAATTCGATAAATTTCGCAGTAATTTTTGAATACCGTTAAAAAAACTTTACAGAGCTATTAATGCCGTCAGTAAATGCGGACCAAAGGCAAAGCAAAATCGCATCTGCCATCAACATCAGTCTAATAAGATCATCAACATCCTATCCACCTTTTTCTGTATTATTTTTTTCTTACTATACCTGTTGATGTGCATGTGTATAACGTATTATTGTGTATATCAGAGAATAATAACACGATATCTCTAAATTATTGATTATAGTCTTTGCCTTTTTTACATTTTTTATTACTTCTTTATTTTAATATTATTCCACATTACACTAAAAAATAATATAGATTAAGATAAAGATAGCATTAAGATTGCTAAATAATTCTTTAATATTCTTAACGCAATATTGCTGGGTCATATGCAATTTTTGTGCCAAGTTTGGTTATATTTTTTAATAGAAGATATTTACATTGTGAATTATTTGAACAAATTTAAACATTTTTGTGTACTCATGACAAAAAAATATAATGTTTGTAACGATTTCAAAAACCTTGAAAACATAAGCATTAGCAGTTTTCACAGATGTGGACTCAGGTTTTCTCTTCATCAACCCATTATGTCCCTACCGAGGGTCACGGTTCTCTTCCCTGAGGAAGGTATAGGCCGTATTCCACCACGGGGCCAAGTCCGGATTTGTGAAGGCTTGCAAGACTAGTGGCTGGTCTTACTATCAGAAGTTATGAAGCCGCCCATAAGGCCTCTGACAGACTTAACGACTGCCTTTACATGACAGCCTCCACCAACGGCTTAACGTGCCTTGCGAAGTACAGAACCACTCGGAAAAATGCCACTAGCGTTAGTCATAGACGGTTACCCATCCATGCGTTGAACGCTTCCGGACTCAGGTACAATAATTTAATGGATATTTGTCATTTGTTTCAGATGCCCCGAATGACGCAAATTACATGATATGCGGTGTCGTCATTGCCATGGCCCTTGTGGGCCTAATTATAGTGTTATTGGCACTAACTATAAAGTAAGTATTGAATGTACCTATTGTCTTTAATGAGTTCTCCTAATACAACCACAAAAATAGATCCTAATTTTTATTCTAACAGCCTTATCTATAAAAACACAATTCCTTATAAAACACTAAAAACGATGGCTAAATTGTGCAAGATTTTGCAAGGAAAAGAGGTATCCACAGAGTAAATAAAACGCTTGTGTTACCGCTGCACTCAGAAACGTCAATTTCCGTTAAGTATGCCGTTGTCCTTTTCTGTTTCATTGATAATAAGTGAAAGATAATGATATTTAAATAAACATTAAAAATGGACGTCTCTGAGTGCAGCAGTTAGTGTTTCAGTGGCAACGTGCTTTTATAAATAAGGAAGTAAAAATGCAACGCGTTATTTAATTAATAATGTTTGACCAATTGAGAGGTAATTCACACTGGACAACATACTCTAAATGTTATTTCGCACGAAGTAGAATGATTGTCAAATTTATCTTTAATATAGATAGAGCAACATACTATGTAACATAGTTATGATTATCGCGAATATTAGTAATAAATAAATAAAACTGTTTATTTCATAAAAAGAATCCACAAAATATTTTAGCTCTGGAAGCTAAAAATCTTGTATGTTGCTCTATCTATATTAAAGATAAATTTGACAATCATTCTACTTCGTTCACACGTACTTTTACTTAATCGCGATTAAACCCGTATAATATATAACTATGGTTTATTTTATTCTTGAGAATCGAGCAAAGTTATAGAAAAAAGTGTAGTATCACCCATCAATCGGTTTAAAATTTACAAATCGACATGCCGTGTATTTACAGTCGTCATCTTTCATGTTTTACGACTGACCAATCGCATGCAAGCACTCTTGCACTCTTAATAATAAAACGGCCAATATAACGTTTACAGAGAACGCTAGAGTGAGTACTAATAAAACATTAATAACTAAAATAGTTTAGCGAATTGAGTACCATAGTGATGTTAGATACGAGCACTAAATCAAAATATTTATCGTCTGAGTTGGATTAGTTTCAAAATTGTTTGTTATTAAAACTGCGCCACAGTCTGGAGTAAATTTTATTTTTAGAGTAAACTAAACAAAACTCAGAATATTCATGAAAGCTGACTTTTAGAGCTCCCTATATTATTTCTAGATACTTTACTCAATGTTTGTTCAACATTCCAAATTCTGACTATATATTGACACAAGCTATTGGGCCACACATAGTGCCAATGTGCCCCTGAGCTGTTGCTATGCTTCCACACTAAGTACAACAAAAAGTTCAACGAAGTACAACCCAAAACATTATTTATTGGGACCTTGCCAGCGATAACGTCTTCGTAGTTAATTGTGTAACAAAGAGGCTCTTGGAAGCATTTGGTATCTTAGAAAGTATGACATATCAAGGACTTTGAATAGAGAATCGATACCTTTATCCCAAACTTAGGTGATTGTTGGGCTAAAATGTTCATTGACGCTGATCCCATGAGGGATACCTACTCGAGGGAAGCATCAAACTTTTTCGTATGCATATTGTAGCCATTTCCGGTCTCGATAATTCCTTTTTGACGCTCAACGTGACAGCTGTCGAGCGAGACCGATATCCGGCCACAAGACATGAAAAAACAAACTCGTGCCACGAACCATGACCAATGATGAGCCACGTTTGCTTGCACAAAGGTGTGCCTTTCTGACTATTAATCTCTATAAATCGCATGAGACAACCAGTTCTAGTTACGGGCATGCCAGAGACTGGCATGTGTATCACTACGACATAGGAGTACTATGCGAGTTCTTGGTGTAGGCATGTGCAATGTACATCTAAGACATAGGGACAGAATGCCTGTACTTGATCTGCTAGCTAACTCTTAGCATATCATCTACTGGCATGTATATCACGGCTTTAATAGCTACCAGTACAGTGCAATGGAGTCTGTTTAAACATATTGGTTTATAGCTAGTACACTACGTCCTACGCTCGCATGGATCGATGGTGTCCCACGCACACGTGCAATGCAATATTTTATCAAATGCACGTTGCCTAGATTTATGTGTGGACGAACGTGTTTTACAACTACACGTAAACCGATCATCTGTCCCATTCATTACCTAACATCTGCGAGGTGACGTAACCGAGGGTCATACTGTCATGCCTGTAGTAACAATATTACACACAGACAAGCTGTAGGTACCTACTGAGGCTAATTACGAGTACAAGGCAATGGAGTGGCCAAATCGTGCGCATTTGACAGCACCAAGGTTTTCGATATTGTTAGAAGTGTTGTGCCGTGGTGCAAAATACCACTTGTATTGATGCGCTTTCCATTAGTCTGTATGTTTCCACTGAGTTGTGTGTGTTAAGTAGGTGTTTTTTTTTATAACTCGCAAAGTCCCAACTGCCAAATACTGACAGTTCGAAATCATTAAAATGGTTCGTCATTATTTTGTACACGCCTTGATCACAGAAATCGTTAAGCCTTATGCAGTGAAGATACTTTAGCGCGATATCATACAAAAAACACTGAAAATAGTATCAATCAGAGTGTCTGTATTTTTACTATTTATAAAAACTCGTGACACCGCAAGATAAACATAAAAGTTCCCGTAACAGAAGTCAGAGTGCTTAGTGCGAGTTTTTTAACTACTCGATCGCGTTAACGTAAACTCATATTTCTATGGCATCGAGGAAGCGCCACCTAGCGACAAGTATAGAAATTAAAATTGCTGAGTGCGAGTTGTAATGGTTTACGTTGAGAAGTGAACACGTTTACCAGCCAAAACACGAGTAAACGCAAGTGCGAGTTGTACTGTGACAGCGTTTTGCCATTTCGAACGGTTAGCTTACTCATACTCACTACTCAATGCTCGATTAACGCGGTAGTAAAGTTATTCGATTGGATCTGTCAAACTCGCACTAAGCACTCTGGTCGTCGCAGGAGAGGTAGGCCAAGAAAACGTTAGCGAGACGATCTCGACCGACACAATATGCCGGCCCGAGTTGTCTGAGGTGGCACAAGACAGAAACATCTGGTCTGAGTTGGGGGAGGCCTTTGCCCAGCAGTGGGACACAAACGAAGCTACGTAAAAAAAATGGAAGTCAAGGCAACGCATGGCCAATAACTTATAATAATATGCCAGACCTCCAACAGAAATCAGGTATACCTGCTACGCAGTTAAAAGCGGTGGGTATAAGACGTTAAGAAAATAATGTTTTTTTACAAATTGAGGGTAGATTGTAAAGTTTGGTTCGTTTTTGGAATATTTTTGAATAACGTCCGCCAGTCCGTACTCAGAAGATATTTGAGCGTCTGTTAATTAATAATAATAGGAAAAAAACCTACGGTCTGGCCAGATTATGATTGCCTTTGCAGTCGTTCTTTGATATAATAGAACTAATTATAGTTTTGCTGTGTGTCATAGTTATTGTGCATTATCAAGTATTTTATTTGCATGTTCTTTAATAGAGTGACAAACCTTGGTAGTTTATTCTAAAAGTCATATAAAAGACCATGAAACAGCCAATGATTACCATTTTGTCCGTCTTCAAGAGTTCGGTGAAAAAAATTGTCACAAAACTGTGAGTATCCTTGAATTCTATATGATTTAACTTCGGTTTATTATAAATGCAAATATTGGAATTTGATGGAGACAAACTGAATGACCACATAGCGACTTATGTATCTGTTAACAAAACCAAGAAATAAGTCGAAAACCTTCTAACATTTATGGCATTTGAATACAATATCAAAGGATCCGGCCGAACAAACGTCTCATTAGTGATAAAAATGTCGAAAGGGTGTTTGTCATTTAAGATCTTTGACCGTAGACAAAGTAACAATCATGAAGGGTCACATTGAGGCCTTATATGCGAACGCCATAGGCTCTAATCAGCCCGTAAATGGTCCAATTCTCGTATTTAGTTTTAACTGGTTTTGCCTCCTTCTTACTGACTGTTGGTAAGAACTTTAAATGGTAATATCCGTCTTACTGGTCAATGATGTCTTGTCATATGACTGCCCTACAATAATGGTCCGTTAGGCCAAGTTATCAGCTGGCCCGACTTGTGCTTAATTAAAATAATATTAACACGAACAGACACGCACTGTTATTTTTATTAAAATTATCATTATCATATATTTATTAAAGTTGATTCTTTGAAGAAGGGGGTGGAATTTTAATAAACATCGAAAAAAAGTGTTGAAATTCACGCAGTTTGCCAATTTCCGTGTGTTCATAGAATCGACAGTGTTTTGATTTATGAATTTAAAATTTAGATGTCATACTTGGAAAGTTTTAAAAAACTATTCAACATCTTTAGTTACCTATATAACTTCATTCATACATCAAAATACCTACTGCAGATTCCGTGAAGACACGGAACTTGGCACACCTACCTAATATTATGTATTTTTAGGGACGAGGAATTGGCCAGGTTTTTATGTTTATGTTTTGGCGGTAGGTATTACGTTTATTTGCAGCGATATTCAAGTCGTTTTAAAAGTGCAATTAAACGAAATATTTAATAATTAACATATTTTTTATTTGCAAGTAAATTAAATAAATTTTCAATCATTTAAGGCTAATTCGAATTTTTCGGTAACTCAATTTTCTTTTAGCTGTAGACAAACATGCTGTTATAATTAACTATGTACGTAGTATTTTATCGAAAATAATCTGAACAGTCTACGGGACGTTATTTACGGCAGCAATTATGCCAAAACCCAAGGTTTCCATTAGGATGTCTAAGCTGGCGTCACGCCAATTCTTTCACAGTCGTGGTCTATCTGGATTGAAAGTTGCTTTCACGATATTATTTTTAATTTTTTAAACTCACAAATAGTTTTTATTCACCTTGCCCTTAAACTCAAACATAAAAAAAAACGATATTTGAATCGGGCATCTTCATCTTTATATTAAACTAGCTGACCCAGCAAACTTCGTACCGCCTAACAGTCGATTCTTTAATTTTTTATTTTTTCTTTTCGCAAAAACGTCCTCGTACTACAAGGAATAAAAAAAAAAAGAATTAGCGAAATCCGTTCAGCTGCTCCCGAGATTTGCGCTTACCAACACATTCAGCGATTCATTTTTATATTAAAGAAGATATAATGAGAAGTATTCTGATAAATACGATATATTCGATTTCTCGCTAAACGAGTTTCTAGACAAGGTGATAATTAAAATGTATTTAAGCAAAACAGACGAACTTGCTACCGATGACAGAAAGTGATCTATTCTGATTGCTTTTTTTTTGAGGAATACATAACTAAGCTTTCTGCGTCTATGCGGTAACCTACAGCAGGTCACAGAACTTTTCTCAGAGATAGTTTGGGCTTAATATTCACGCGTGCCCACAGAGGGTTGGCGATTTCTGAGTGTTTCATGTATATGAAAAACTTAGACTCAGTATTACTACTGTTACTATTATGTTACTAATACTGTTACTAAAACAACAAATTCACAAATATTGCCTGCCTCATTGGTTGAGCGGCGTTACTCTTGAATACAAAAAAGAGTTCGTAGATTCCATTCCCACTAGGGGCCATCGTACTTTGTACAAATGACCCCAGTCTGGATATTTTTGCATGTTTGTGATATCGTTGTCTAGTTACCCTATCAGACGTTATCCTAACCCTCTGATACGGTAACCAAACAAACACAAGCGATTCGTTGTATGGATGTAATTTACTTTAGCGCTCGTGGTCTAGTGGAACCGAGTGACTGGAATCAATCACTAAGGTACGTTAAGCCGTTGGTGCCGGCTGTCATGTAATGGCAGTCGTTTTGCAGGTTGGATTGCACCGCGACTTGGTAACTTCTGACAGTAAGGCCCACCACTGTCTTACAATCCTCCACCAACCCGGTCTCGGCCCCCGCGGTGGAGTATGGCCTAGCCTTCCTGCGATGCAGGAGGATACTCGTGCCCCAGTATTGGGGACATATAAAGGAACATACTTGGTGTAAGCCGTAATAAAACCCTGTCGAATGCATGGCAACCGTTTTACCAATGTGCTACGTCTGCATAAGTTGAGAAATCAATAACAGAAATACCCGCCGTATAACAGGAAAATGGTAGATTTGACGCTTAAAATTATAAATTGGGATTTCCTTCGCATTTTTTCCGCTCTTATTTTCCTGTGAAGGAGACTTGCTGAACATAATAAATATTTCTACGGTTTATTAAAATAAATTTATCAGTACATGAAAATTATAGTTTTTCATTTGCACATACCTAACTTAAAAAATATATATTTTTATTTATTAAGACACACAACAGCAGCAATATAAATACTAAATAATATTTTGAATATTGCTTTGTCTAGTTAACTCGCCAAAATATTGGTCGATAGCATGTACCTAATGGTTGTCGTTTTTAAACTTACAAAACTTAATCTAATCTAATTCTAGAACTAAACCATGAACGATAATGAAGAAAGAAAACCAACTTTAAAACTTAAAAATGAACTTAGACTGTTACCAGGTTGCTTATACTTTAAAACGTAGTTGTTATTGTTGTCGTCTTTGTTTTGTATAAGCTAATCTGCTGTTACAAACCGCAGCACTGCATAAAATTCGAAATTCAAAACAGTCCATGGAACTTCTCGGAATTGATAGACTCAGGCCAACTCAGGAGGTTCTGAGTTGGCTATAATATGTAATTACATAGCTGTCCCAGTGGACTTTGTAGCGCCACAGAATTCGTTTATAAGACTCTTGTTACCATGGCAACGCAATCAATAAATAAAAGGCTACGGTAACATTAAAATATTATAATCCCACCGGAACGCATTATCGAAATATTAAGTATCCTCCGTCTCAATTCGGATCTCTGTCTATCTGTATGCCAAGTTTCATGTAACTCCCTTCACCTGTTATTGCGTAACTGAGTAACAATCATCCAGACATCTTCACAAACTTTCACATTTAAAATATTATAGTAGGATAAACTGCTGCCAGATTTCATAAAAGTTAGGATCTAATATTTCTTATTATTCTTTGAAACAAAGTGATGAATAGTCTTCTTCTAAGAACTTCTGGAGAACAATAATTCCATCTTCATCCAGCTAACAGCGATTCCGTAGCAGTTGTCGATAATAGACTTAAATGGATGGATTGGAAGTTTTAAACACGCCACTGAACACAAACTAAGTTAATAAAACAAACACCTCACTGGCCTTCAATCTTGTTTAAAACATGGTGTGGTCTAATGGTTCAGTTAAATAGAACCTCGAGTAAATCATGTTCTTTTATGAATATGTTCTTTAATGTGTGTTTTGTGTATGAATAAAGCATTATATTATCTTATCTTCTGAATCTGAATCGCCATGCTCAGTTAATCAGTTGAAAGAGTTGAAACTGGTTAGTCAGAACTTCTACGCAACACAATCGCTGACGAGCAGCCCGTGTCTATTGCGGTTCTTAGTAGCTTCTACTCTTCAGTCAGTCAAACAAAAGTCGGAAAGGCACGTCAGGTTGGCATTGGTCCGCAAAATGTAAAAGACTTTTGTAAAGGATTTTGAAGGCGGTCTTTCAAAATCTTGCCTAGTAAAACTACGGTCTTTCTTACGTCTGCTTAATTTTCATGCTATTTAAGCACGCTTTGCAAAAAGAGAAGCCAAAAGCGTAAGAGATAGCAATTTTTGGGGTTTCCGCGGTGTTTCCGAGTAATAAAGCCATACTCTCTCTCTGAGAGAAGGATTGTGCCCCTATTTTATTTGTATGGCAACTACAAAATTTGTGTTGGGTATACGCTTTTGGCGCTAATATTCTATTCTAACTCCATATAAAGCATGCTTAAAAAGCTTGAAAATAAAGCAAAAATTTAAATCGGGCTTATCCCAATGAAAAGTCATATACGAGTAGTATCATGTGGTATAGTGATTAAAAAGTGTAGCACTTGCAAAAGTATACTGAGAACATTGACAATACGTTACTAGTACCTACCTAAACAAGTGTAATGATTAAATTGTTTCCTGTATCTATTATCTATGTAATGCCTAGTGCAGGTATAATTATTAGTTATATTATACAAGACAGTAACAAAAGAATGTCAATTCCAACTATTTCTTGGACGGTAGTTGATTGTAGGAGCAGCGTTAGAGCATTATTATTAAGGTCAGCTGTGAGTATGCTGGCGCGGCTAATGTGAGGCGTTGCTATGGGGTTCCCACGGTCAACATTTATCGATCCGAAGCATTATCAACGCAATTGAACTGTAACGCCATTTCCGTGGCTTTTTTAGTCAACCCAGTACAAAATGTACGGTATATACCATTTGATATGTGAGGTTACGTAGTGTGTGTAATTAATTTCATGCCTACAGAGTTACCAATACAATGCGTAATTCTTGAACACGTTAATTAAGATAGTGTCAAAGTGATAACTTTAGAAACAGACAGGGTTATTAAAGCTTTATGAGCCTCAATTTTTCGGTTTGTCACTACCCTCAGGTTCTCTCGACACCCATTGGTTGGCTAATTGATATTAGGCAACCAATGGGTGACACTAATAAAATGCTAATTACTATTAAGCCAGCCTGTTGTGCAATATTTACGTGGTGCAATAAAGAATATTAAATATTAGACTTATATTGAAAAAGTACTTTCTAAGCTGGTAGTAATTATTAATTAAACTATTAAACCTCTCAGTTTTTTTGTGATTTACGTTGTTAGTGTTTTGTATGTAAAAGTAATAGGTATTGAAAAAAAAACAGTAATGATAATATTATCGTTATTTAATTTAAGCAACATAACAAAAGTTGTTCAAAATTAGCTATACTTCAAACAGTAGCAAAAATAATATAAAATTCCACAGCATAATCAGCCTTTAAACGTGGCACTGTAAAGCACAGGTCTTCTGTCTGATTTAAAAATACCTGTAGCAAAATTATTTATAACTTGAATAAAATAAAAAAAAATGTTTCAAATTAATCATCAACTGTAGCCTAGGCAAAGCAAAATACGTCAAACAGTAGATACCTACTGAATACCCATTAAAAATGTATTTCGTGTCGTGAAATTACCCTAATCTAAGCATAATGTTTGCAGTAACACAACCTTCCACAGTATTCTATAATAATAATGCTTTGTTTGAGGTTAAGTGATGTAATCGTTCCAGCAGAGTTCTTGACACGAACTGTTACTTATTTGAAAATATCTTCAATTCAGATACTATTTTGTAATATTACTACAAAGATAATGTTTGTGTTAGTCAACACCAAAGTTCTATGTTGGTCTAAAAACATTAAGAGGCAAAGTATTTTGATTGTAGACTTGCGTATTTATTTTTGGCTGTAAAAAAGCATGTAAAACAAAACTCATCGAAGTATAAATGAATAAACGTTAATTAACGTTGCAAAACTACGGTTGCAGGTCGAGCTTTGTAATTTAAAAGATATGATAAGATAAGATAAGTATATTCTTTATTGTATACCGGAAAATTGATACAGAACAGCAGATACAGAAGATAAGATACAATTGGCGGCCTTATTGCTAATAGCAATTTCTTCCAGGCAACCTCAAATCGGAGAATTTGCCGAAGGAGAAATAGACGCGGGTAGTCGGTAAAAATATTAATAAGTATTAATAAACATACGTATACGTAATAATAAACTTACATAAATCATACTTGAATACTATAAATACCTAATAAGATAGAAAAAACAAAGGAGGATCGACTGTAACATAGGTGACACAGGCCTCTGCTGAGTACAGAGCAATCATAATAAATGAATTTATTAGTGTTTTTAATTACCTACAGAACGATATTTGAAAAATACTGTTATATCTTTATTTTAGACAATAGTTAAACCTCAGATTTCCGCACTTAGCCTCATAGTTGGACCATTGTACGAAACAAGTGCTGAGGAATTTTTACACTTCAGACACTAGGGTTTCCTCACGATGTTTTCCTTCACGGTTAGGGAGTGGTATTGATACTGTAAGTTCACAAATGTACATAAATGTACATACTATAAATACCTAATAAGATAGAAAAAACAAAGGAGGATCGACTATAACATAGGTGACACAGGTCTCTGCTGAGTACAGAGCAATCATAATAAATGAATTTATTAGTGTTATTAATTACCTACAGAACGATATTTGAAAAATACTGTTATATCTTTATTTTAGACAATAGTTAAACCTCAGATTTCCGCACTTAGCCTCATAGTTGGACCATTGTACGAAGCAAGTGTTGAGGAATTTTAACACTTCAGACACAAGGGTTTCCTCACGACGTTTTCCTTCACGGTTAGGGAGTGGTATTGATACTGTAAGTTCACAAATGTACATAAGGTCCCGGATTTAGAAGCCGGGCGTTCAACCGTCCCGCCACCATCGCTGTCTATTTTACACAATTTATTAATTTTGGAATGTCAAATGAGATGCCAATCAATCTTATGTGGCGTGTGGCGGATGGTTGATTGATATTATGGATGTCGTATGTTCTTCATATCGCTTGTTACAGTTACTTACAATGCAACATCGATTGTCTCTTTGTGATCTTAGTGGTTGTGTCAAATTTGTTTTGATAGCGTGAAGCAAGGATCCAGGTCTAGATTCTGTTAATGCATTGTAGTACAGTGGCAATTGCACGACCGTGGCGATTTCATTTCATTGCTGCTTTTAGGCTAAGCCCGCCCCACGTATGAAACATAGGCGCCAATGGTACAAAAAAAACACGTCACGTGACGCGTCCATTTATCTGTCATTGTGTAATGCACTAACAGAATTAAGGCCCAGATGTGTAGATTAATATACAATTTTAATGAATTTAAGAGTCGACAGAAAGATGAATAAAGTGCTGCATGTCCGGTTTGTGACTCACACAATCGTCGTATACTACAAGAAATAAAGCCTTACGACCGGAAGTTTGATAAGTAAAGCCTTATCATGAAGCTAAGCTGAATATTAGCTGAGGGATAAATAAAACTTATGTTTCAATAGTGTCTGCCTCTCAGCTACTGTTTGAATAGACAATTCTTTGAGGTGCTTTGAGTTGCTAACTAGCCAATGGAATAAAAATTGTAACTTGAATTAAAATACGTTTTTTCAAAGAATAAACATAAAAAATCAGCGAATTTTGACTGCTGGTGTTTTTTAATGCGAAAATAATTAAAAATATATACCTATATAAAAAAGTACAAGATCCAGGAACCTCAAAAATCAATTAACTTTAGTGATATTCCGTGCAAACATTCAGCTTTAATTATTTCACTACATTAGAAGTTAGCCGATCCGTTTTATTATGAAGAGTATCCAATTCAGCATTCATTTACAAGACAGACAAATATTTAAAATTTCCCACATGATTTAATAACATTCTACGAGTATTGATAATTTTTGCCGGGCATTTACTTCTAAGGAATCTTCGTTGCATAGATACCGCCTTTGAGTACTATTGTTATTCTACACACAAGCGTGTATTGTTTATCTTTCTGTCGATCCATGACGATAGCACGGCCAAGCCGATGCCGATCTGAGACGATCTGAGACACATAATGTATTACGCGTACATACATGCAAGACAATCACGATGATTAGTGCCAGTTTCAATTCAGCTCATTCGAATTATGCGTCTGGATGTACTGTTTTGTTGTTTGGTACCGACTATGCACCGACTAATTATGTTCTAAAAAAAATGTTACATTGACTCTACCACGCCACAACCTACTTACGAGTACTATCTACATGTTGTTAATTGATTTTCAACGTGAGCCCCCTATCTAAGGCCGGATAAACTGCCTGATATTTGGCTTTGAATCTCACTTCAATCCAGATGTTTTCTTTCAATACCTATGAATATTGTCCCTTCACTTATACATCAGTTTGTGGGTTATTACGTTGATTATTGAAGGGAAAGCCGTCTGAGAATCTTGGCTGCAAGCAACAACTAATGGATTGTAGGTTATAAATTTGCAAAGCCGTTGTTGCGCAGTGCGGGCGCGGGGTCGAGTCCCCATAACATGGCAATGAGCTAACGGGAGAGGTGTGCGCCACCCACCAGCCAGGCAACGCGAGGCGTGGTAACGGGCGCCACCGCTCTACTCCATGGTCGGTCGGCGTCGGCAGTCAAATCGTCACCGCCGCCGAGCCGGCCGCGTGTATCGAAAACGCGCCGCTCGGGCAGCCCACCGCGTGCGGAGGCGGTTACCCCGCGCCAAAACGCAGGGCGTCTGCGCGTGGCGGCCGTCCGTAGGCGCGCTGCAACCGCCAGTGTGCCAAGCAGGGCCGAAGTCCGAGCTCTCTGTAGCTGGAACGTTGGCCCAACTCCTGCCGGCCTTTCGATGCTCTTCGCTCCCATCGCCGTGGAGGCGATGAAGTGTAAAGAGGAAAACTGTGAGGTCGGCGTGATACTCGAGCACAACTCGCTGATCGTGCTCTCTGTGAACAAAACTATTGTGTGCCAGTGTGGAATGGACACGAACAACCCCTTTGAGCGCGGGTAATACTATTTATCTTTAAACATCAGGAAATTTCCCTAACTGTTGCTTCGTGCGTTTAATCTATTACCCTTGTTTCACTATAATACTATTATGTATAACCCAAAGGTGGCATAACATATAAACATGAATGCAATTGCCTGGGCAATTTAAGGATTCAATTGACTATTATTACCAGAATTATTTCAAGAAGTTTTTAGAACACGACACCGCTCAAAAACTAACTACAGGGCGGGTTAGCGGAAATTGTAAAGTTTTCCGCGCTTGGTGATTGGCTGTCAATTGAGCCGGTGGATACCAGCTGTTCTATTTTGAACCCTGCTACGTGAGTCAGAGAATTGAGCAAAGTTACAAAAAAAATTAACGAGATTAAGGCTCACTTTGATCACGAAAGACAAGTCAAGGGCGTACGATGACTTCTATAAATGGATAAATTATCCAAAAATAATTAAGAATGCCTTAATTGATGTCGGTACATACTTGCGCATTTTAACTATAACATGGTAATTTAAAAACATTTTTATTGTTTGTATATCACTAAACCTAAGTAGACACAATGGTTTTCAAAATATGGCAAAATGGAGAACATAAAATGTTCTATTGATATAATGTACAACCTAGAAACCGTTCCAACGGTATGGATAATGAAAAAGTCTTTAAACGCGGTTATCTTTTATGAAAAAAATCATTGAGTTAATAGTGTAAACTTGTTTATTAAATGTAAATTAATTTATCAATATAGGTTTGTTGTTAATTAAAGGTTTAACGTTATAGGAGTAATGCGGTGTAGGTAAGTGAACAAACTCTAAGGTTCCCGACAAAAACTATGATCCAACTAACTAACATACATAGATACCACTAAGAATAAAAGTAGAATGTTAGTTGCGGGGAACCGTGGTGCATCAATTAGAAGTTGAAACGTCAATGATAACTTGTAATCTTTGAGACGCGTATCAGGAAAGGCTACCTATAAATAGAGGTTATAAAGAAGTTGACCTTCTGCCGATATCTATAACATGTCCACCTACAGTGCTGACGCGCCTGCTCAAAAGGTGTGGGTCAGCCAGTTACTGGTCTTGCATCGGAAGCAGGTGTGCAAGACTTTCTTTCAACATTTAATATATAAGCTGACCGACGAATTTGTAAACAGACAGGCGAGTAGTGAGCGATTCAGTAGATAAACACATCCAGAACGTTGGCAAAGATCTTGTAAATGAACAAGAAAATAATGAAAATGCTTTTAATGTTGAGCAATAGTTACTGCGTCTGACCCTCGAAATGTACCTTGTCAGATGTTTCCTCTGTGATAAATTACTATAATTATGTACTTTCAATTAGAGGCTTATATATTAATATTTGCCCATTTGGCTTCCTTACTTTCACATAATAGTTTTGTGCAAGTATTCAGGATATTTACTAACGCTGAATGTATTATTGTGTCTATCAGTATGAATTGACTAAGCGAAATGATTACATTTGCTTGTTCTTAACCCAGCCAGACTGAAAGCAAAGCTAAAAGCAAAATGGAATTGTGTTTTCAATCAGTCATAGACTAAACAACTTTGATGATATCTAGAGAGACGATTGCCAAATGCAACAATGATGAATATAACGCATGGATAGTTCAATAAGAATTCTGTATAATTATAGGTACTAACACCGACCTCTGAATAGTAGAAAGTTCTTCTGACATTGAACGTCAATATGAACGTTCAAAGACATTCAACTAAAACAGCCTACTCTAGCATGTAATGATTACTTTACCCTTGAACTTACGTTTGAATTCTAAATGAATGTCCAATATTGATTCGTGCTCATAATGGCTAGGCCATTGTTCATTAAAAATGTAGGACCTCAGTTGACTTGCATTTGTGATCTTTTACGTCAATACACAATGAATCTTTAGTGAATCTAAGTTTGTTACTATGAGTTCTCTAACATCATGAATCCACTCGTGGAAAGAAATAAATAATGTGCATATCTTATAATGAATTTGAAATGTACTTAGTTCCTGTCAGGACCCAGGATGACGCAAAACTATTTTGTCTTGAAAATGCCATAGATACGTAATATTTATGCAAATAGTATGTCAGTCGGATGAGGCAATTGCATGTTTTTATGATAGCCTCCGTATTGACGTAGGAACAGTTCAAAAATATCGGTCAGTGCTTGTCATCATAACTGAATTGAACATATTTGGTTATCTAAATGTCCCTGTGTAAGACAAGGCATAATATTTAGGTAGTCGTTTGTAGTAACAATAACGGTTACCTGCAGAAAAGAAAATCCGGACAATGTGAATTCAATACTAAAGTTACCTATGTTAAAAACATCAATCCCAAGGATAGATCATTGTACTATAATATCTACCTGCATTTTTTCCATAAAAAGCATTAGCCGATATTAAGGACCGGAGCTGCGCTTAGAATGTTTCTCTCTAAGGGCATTGCTCCGTCTCGTCTCCCCTGTCCTGCAGCCCTACATACATTTCCCTTCGAAGCGAAAGCGTAAAATGTGCAGCTCCTTTTCACATGCAAGCGGACAATGTACAACGAAAAGAGATGCAATATATCAAACATTTACGTCTACTGTAACCATAGGCTTTGTTTAGCTATAGTTAATATTATAGGTCTTTCTATGGGTTCACAGCACATAATAACTTCCATTTTGTGGACTTTGAACTCGATTGGTCGAGTGTCGAATGATGTTATGGTGTTT
Source organism: Yponomeuta sedellus (assembly GCA_934045075.1). NCBI lineage: Eukaryota > Metazoa > Arthropoda > Insecta > Lepidoptera > Yponomeutidae > Yponomeuta > Yponomeuta sedellus. Next base: position 10,740,069 of record OW203727.1, on the reverse strand, counting down.
AAACTGGAGAGCGATAAATTGTTGTTTCATTATAATTACTATGTAACTAAACTCTGGAGTGATTAGCGTTCTCTGTTGCGTTCAATGAATAAAACTGCTAACAGAAGCATTTGTTATTTCTGTAACAACTTTGTTTTATGGGAAATCCCAACGCACGAATAACCTCTGTACAACCAACAGTGTTCTCTCACAGCCGTAACGTCTTTAATAAAATCTAAAACAGAAAATATTAGATTTCCCCGACATCTAGGTTTGGGGTTTACCTTCGGATACAACTTTGAGGAGGTAGGATTATCCAACGGTCGATGCATGCGTCACCCAATTCACCCACAATAACCAGTCTGTAGCCACCTAGGTATGTCTATAATACCAGACGTCGACCACCGACCAAGCGCCGCTCCCGCCACCGTACGGGTTTTCGCGGAAAACCGTCGCCACACCCCCCTCGCCCCCTACCCGCGCTTGCGGCGTCACAAGCGTGCTTATAAAAGACGTGCGCGCCCCTCCACTTCAACTCAGACGCATGGAGTACTCCGTAGAGGTCGTTTGGCACGAGCGAGCGCTTTGCTAGGCACCTGCCGGCCTTATCCACTTTAAATCTAGTCATCGCGCAGCAGCTAGCTCGCGTAAAGCGGTCTTCCGCGCGTTCCTTTGAACAGTGATATGTGCAATAGCCACTTTGCCTTGTGATAATATTTAATTATTAGTTAATAGTTACGCGCGTCGACAAGACCGCGATACGGCTGTGAGTGAAAACTGTGAGAGAACTTGGTGTTCCATAGGATATGTTGTGACTGCCAGACTGGAACTCATTGCCCGTGATCCAAACCAGTGTATTGAGTTATTCTTGCGCTAGGATACCGTTTGATTCCACGATGGTTGGAAGCAACGGTACTATGATGGCGATTCGCATCGTCCACAGCAAGCTGCGCAAGCGGGAGGAGCACTCGGCGTCTGTGCATCCGGCGGAGGTGCTGACCCCAGCGCCGGCGCCGCCAGTGGACCCGCTTGTCTTTCGCCAGCAGCCGCTGTGGCAGTTCCCACCGCCACTACCGCCTCCTTATGTTTATCCTCACGATCAGGTTAGTAACACATATCCAACTGTTAAAAAATAAAAGAGAAGCTAGTTAAATACAAGAGTCGTTACATAATTGTAAGACAGTCTCTGGGCAGAAGAATATGGCAGTTGCAGGGCACCAAATCAAGACAGAAAGACATTCTAAAGGCTGCATGGAATTGCAAAAGAAATCGTGACTGGTTCAACCCACGTTTTCCCGCCAGCGAGAGAGAGTTCGTTACAGCGCGACCGCGATATCTAAGTGCGAAATAAATTTAAATGTCGGGACACGCTCGTTGCAGACAGAATAGAAAGTCGAAACGAAACACAAGGCAAGATATTTTGTAATACGACCTTCTTTTGTGACTGTTTGCGGGACAAGCGGACGAGGCTAAATGAACACTCGCCTCCATGAGTAAACTCGCTAAACGCGTAACCTCAATTTTACGCTCTGATTAATGTGTTTCCCGAGGTCTGACATCTGGTTAATATCTGCAACTGTGCATTGAAACCCACAGTTCGATGTTTGCAAACGTTAGCGTGATCACACACGTACCCAGACATCAGCAAACCAGGAAGTCGATGCTAATGTGTCTTTGTACTGGTGTATTCAAGGCGTCTCATTCCTACTCGTATGGCCTTAACGTTTACTTTGTATCTTTAAAACTTCCTAGTTATGCAGAAACCACACCTGATTTTAGCAAATGTCTGCTTTCAATATATTGGCATAAACCTGAAATAACAATAAACCCCCTGTAGCTCTGAGTTATTACTATTAATACTCGGACGGAACAAAATGGTTTCCCTTACTGGAACGATAACGGCTGCTGCTACCTGGATGACCTTCTTGAGTCCGGCATTTTGGTTAGCAACAGGCGTCTTAAAATTGTTACCGAGGCCATTATGTAACGACTGGAAATAGCTATTAAACTGATGCAAAAGCAGCAATGCATCGGGTGCAGTAACGGACCCGCTAAATCGGGCGCCTCGTTCCTTCAGGTCAGTCAACTCGGATGCGGTTCAAAATACCGTTTACAACATAATCCGCCAAATGGTTAAGGCAGTTCGTCGTAGACTAACCGATTGTTTCCTTTGTTTCCAGGATAACCTTATGCAGCCAATCGGAAATGAGCGAGCGAGTTTCCGCAGCCTCCGAAAAAACATTGGCGGTCGCTGGAAGCGGCTTGTGAAAAAGAAGCCTGAGCAGGAAGTGTACACGATACCACCCGAGCTCAAACCCCAGCTCAAGCAAATCTACGTGTACTGATAGCCCCTGTAGCCTCTACATATTAGCCACAGCATTAGAAGCAGGACACTTCAAAGCTGATTCCAAACGTGACAGCAGCCCCATCACTACGGTTGTAATAAAAAAAGTTAATGCATATCTTCACTCGAATATCAAATTTAACTTAAGATTCTGCACGTCTAATGGCCTTACCTAACATTGTCTTCAACATATCGTTTCGACCAATTAATTCTAGATCGTCTTATGTAAATTATTATTGTTTTCTTTCATGTAACAAAGCACTATTTTGTGATGTAAAACCTAGATTTGTATTAATAAGTATTAGAACGCTGATAATTGTGAGTGCTGTTTCGTTGCAGAATACTGAATGTTGTGCAAGAATGAGTGATAGTCAATTGAATTTAGTTTAATTAAATAGGTATTTAAAGTTATGAATGGACATAGGAAGATGCGGTCGCGCATACTAGTGACGAAAATCCAATAATAATGGTAAAATGCCTTGTTAAATGTAATTTTGACTTCTTGGGGCATTTTGTAGTTCACTAATTTAATCTTAGACAAGATCGTATTCATAAGTGAACATTGATCAAATTGTTTTGTGAAGTTATGTACACTTTAATGTATGTACTTTGTCTTTGTATGATGGAAATAGATGCATAGATCACGACGAATTTATTGTTTGATGCAGTATTTTTGTACCCCTCAGTTTTGTTGTGTACGAGACTGAAGGTATAATTTTAATGTTACTTTCATCAACAATAACTAAAGAATTGAACCTATTTTCTGATATATTATTACCTGAAAATTACAAAAGTTACACAAAGTTATTTATATTCGGGGATTATTATGAATGACCTAGTTTGTTAAAAATTGCTTTACTTGCATGCTATAGTAGAATATATTTCAGATTTTCACCCGGTCCTTGCTGTGATAAGATTTTAAATTAATGAGAATATGTTAATATACATTAGGTCTGCAAATAAGACACAATGAAAAAAGAAATAAAAAAAACTCATATTGATTATATTGTAGAAAGGACTGTCGGTCGAGAATTTTGATAGCTCATATTGAGCCTGATATTTTGATGAAATAAGTTATTATCTAGGTACAACTCAGCCATCATAATTTTCAAAGATTTATGTTGAGAAGCAGCAAATTGAGATGAATCAACTAAGAACAATGTAATTTGTTCAATTGTAACGTTTCATTCAAATATTGAAAAATAAATTCCATCATGAAAGTTAAATAGTTTTTTGTTCCCCTCCCGACTACGAAAGATTTAAAAATAATAGATACCTACCTATTATGAAACCTTAGAATAAAGTGGTAATAGTGCAACGTGTAAATGATATAAAATCTGCGAAAGAAACACCCATTGCAGTATTAAATAAAACGCTTAAACATATTAAACCGCTTTTTTAAAAACCTATTTAGAGGCAAATAATTCCACCGCTGACAACGTCGATATGATATTTCGGGGAATACTATCACTACCTATGTCAAACCGCCACTAACGAACATCAATTTGTAAAATTACAATTTTCCCTACCTGTACGCGCCATCTATTTTTTTAGGAAAAAGCGCCATCTCTCACTATTCGTGTACACTAAAACAGTTCCTTTATTTCATAGCAAGCGAGCGTGATGAGGTCCACAGTTCCACCATCTGTACGTTTAGATGTTAGTTTAAATAAATGAGCATAGATGGCGTTGAAAACAACGATTTGCATTATTGGTTCTAGTCCGTTGCTTAGTGTCACAAAATAGCACCAGTTATAATGCCGTGTATGCAGCCACCCACAACAAATTGTTGTGATAGATTTTCTACCTCACCTAAATTAGGGATGCAATTTTTTTCTCGTATAGTGTGAGGTATCGTTAAATTCGTCGATTAAAATGTTGAGGGTAGATCTCGTGCGAAATACCACACTACGCTCAAGGACCCCAATAATCGACGTGGGTGTCCAGACTGCGAAACTGAAGTGGAGCTGGGCTGGTCATGTCAGTCGAATGCAGACGAATAGGTGGGCGAAACTCACCATCGAGTGGGTGCCACACGACGGACATCGAAATCGAAGCCGGCCTAGAAGACGGTGGAGAGATGATCTCGACAACCATCTGCCGCCGGAGTGGTCCGAGGTGGCCCAGGACAGAAAACTCTGCACTGAATTGGAGGAGGCCTTTGCTCAGCAGTGGGGCACAAACATAGTGCCTACCTAAAAAAATATTGTAGGTGTAAGATTCGGATGATGCTTAGGGGTGCTAACTAACGCCACCAATGGAAAACAATCATTACTTGTGTCATAATAAGTTTTTACTTAAAAGTAAACGTGAGAAATCTTTATATTATTTTTAAATGCACTAACCCGTGCTAAGGACAATTTTAAAAACCTATACGTAATACAGTGAATATTGTAAAAAGGTTCGAAATTTCACTGATACCGGTGAGTCGCCCATTAGCTCAGTTGGAAAGAGCGCTGGCATGGATAGCCAGAGGTCGCGGGTTCGAATCCCGGCACGGATGAGAAATCTTAACAACAGTTTTTAAACCATCTAGTCTAAAACCTAGTTCCAACAACCAAGAACTTTAATCGAATTCCGCTAAAAACGGCCGTTTTTAGCGGAATTCGATTAAAGTTCTAATCTATTGATCATAGGTTCTTGACTGTATGTCCTTAAAATAGTTATCGTTATCACAGTTGTTAAGTTTTCGCATGTTCAGTTTCAATTCAATTCCACCAAACTGCGATCCCCAACCCGCATGCCCAGCGTGGGGATTATGGGCATTACCCCCCAATGATAGCACAACCTTGCACTTATTAGGGGAGGGCTATGTCCAGCAGTGGACTAATATAGCCTGAAGAAGAAGAAGAAGATGTTCAGTTTTAGATAAAAACGTATTATAAAACAAGTTATGATTTTTATTCCATTGGTGGCGCTAGTTAGCGCTCCGAAACTACTTTGGGTCCGTTTGCGAAATATGCTTACTCTCAAATTTTTATAACAGGGCCTTCACCCTCATCAACCCTTGTATGTCCCCACAGCAGGGGCACGGGTCTCTTCCTGGATTGCAGGAAGGTTAGGCCATACTCCACCACGGGGGCCAAGTCCGGGTTGGTGGAGGATTGTAAGACAGTGGCAGGCCTTACTGTCAGAAGTTATCAAGCCGCCCAACGACTGCCATTATATGACAGCCGGCACCAACGGCTAACGTGCCTTGCGAAGCACGAAAACTCTCAGAAAAATGCCACTAGCGGTAGTCACGGGACGCTCAGCCATCCTGTACCTGACCGCGCCTGTTATTGCTTAACCAAGTGATTGATTCCAATCACTCGATTCGCCTACGAAAGTCTCAAATCCTTCTCCGATTTTTGTGGTTTATTTAGGTGAAAGGATAGAAAACTTTATTGCACAGTAAGTGAAAAGAATAAAAATTTATTTCTCATATCAAGGTAATAGTGAATTGGTGAAAAATTAAAATTAATGCAGCTACATACATACAACGATATTTCCAAAGAATGATATTTCATTTCATCAACAAACGGTAAATACAGAGTGATTTTCCGCTCCAGAACACGGCGATGATTGAATGAATAATGATTTCATATTTCATTTCAATACGATATTCTTAATGAATTGTATGAGCAAACCATTATGGCGTTCAATGATCCGAAAAGACAGTGGGTATTTCTTATAAATGTTCGTTGAATGTGTGTACAATCGCGCATTGTATTAAAGTCACTACTACATGTTCTTAACTTCTTAGAAACATCTAAATGTTTTTTTTTTCAATGAAACGAAGATGCGATTGCAACCCTGTATGTCTCCACTGCTGGGGCACGGGATCACCTTCTCTTCCTGCATTGCAGGAAGTGAAGGTGATCTGTCAGGATTGTGGCAAATGGCAGTCCCTGGTCTCTGCCCTTTACTCTGGGATACAGGTGTGAGGTTATGTTATGTTTTTTGGATGGATGGTTTCACATCGGGAGATAGCGGCAATTGCATTTCATTTTTCTTATAAGGTCCTAGTAAATTTTTCAAACTGGATCTGCCGTCCACTAACTAAAATTCAGCTAAGCAACACTTGGCAGTTTTTTACTTTTTATAGTTTTGTGAAGTCATTGTAGCAAAAACACTCGCTAACGTGAAGGAAAATATCGTGAGGAAACCTGAGTGTCTGAGGAGTTCAAATACCTGCCGAGGTATTTAAGCAATGGCTTGAAAATGCCCATCCGCGGTGGGCACGCGTGATTATTAAGCCCATTCTCTCTTTCTGAGAAAAGGCCTATGCGCTGCAGCGAGACGTTCATCGGCCGGATAAAAAGATAAGTAATATTGCTAAGTTTTAAATTTCCTATTGTTTTAGGCAAACCATGTTACTCGCATAGTTAGTTTCGGAGATACAACATAGATAGTTAGAATATTCTTTATTGTAAACAGAAATAACAGAAGTTAAATAAATATATAGTGCAATTGGCGGCCTTATTACTAAAAGCAACATAGTGCGTTAGCAGTCACAATTTTATGTGACTTATTTCGTTACAAATTTCTGTAAAAACGGGTTGATGAGGTAATTTTCGATACGAGATATATTTGGGTTGACGAGATGTAGATACTTGTTTAATAAGATCTCTCTGAGGAAATTGATACATTAATTCCCTTTCGCAGTTTTTTCAACTGAACTGGCTGAAACGCACTAGAGAATTAAGTATAATAGTCAAATGTTTATGTAATAAAACTGTGTAATTTTTAAAATATTAAACGCCCTCACCCGCACTTGATAAGCACTAGAAGTGTATTCTATCCTTTGGGATATAGTACTGAAAACATTTGTAATTAAAATAAAAAAGATTGACCTACGATGTCCGTACCACAGAACTTTTCGAACACGGTTGTTACGGAATGGTATAAAGGCCTGCACAGACGAGGGACTATCCCTTGGGTACTTTATTGTCCGTCGATATAGATCTCTTATAAATGATCGAATAACGCACACAAAGGACTAAAAGTACCGCGTACAAAAAGCCCCTCAAGTTACCAAGAACATCAAGAGACCGGACTGGACAAAAGTTCGGTGTTCACTTTTAAAATGCTTTTTCTTTTTCACGTGAAACAATTCAGCTGCGTACCGAGCTTCTTCTGGCCGAGATTGTCATGTCTCCCGCCTAAATAACAACCGACTATACGGTAAGGGTGGATAATAATGAGGGCGCGGCTAGGAGTGTTCTCTACCACAATGAAGCTTATTAATTCGACAACAAAAGGTCCCGACACGCGTCCCCTCTGGCGATCGTCTAAAGTACCTAGATCCTCGAAGATTGTTAGACGCCTCTCGAAAGTGGTTTCTCCTGATGAAGCAAATAAAGTTGTCAAACGTTTCTGTCTAAACGCGACGCTTCAGCCGAGTCTCGTTGCGTTTTGCGAAAGAAAAACCTCCTTTGATCATTATTTCGAAGAAAGAAGCTTTTCTAAGAAATGCTCTGGCATTGATTCCTTGCTGGAAGGTGGCTTCGCTTATCTTTATTCGGCTATTTGAATAATTTCGCTATCTTTATCAAACCCGAAATGAGATGGAAAGTGTGGGGCACCACCTGGAGATTTTTTCACTGACAAAATAGATCCCACTGCTGTATAACGATATCCCCTCCTGGATAATCTAAGTCAAAAAAAGGTTAAAATGGAGAAGTTAAGTACGAATACGCTTTGCTAGAATTGGCCTCTATATCTGTCCTCATTTACCGTTTAATTGAGTACCGGTTAAATTCACTTAGTTTGCCGAAGCTTTTATAATCCCATTCTCAAGATAATTAACTTCGGACAATTGAGTTATTTCTTGATTAAGCATTAGTAATGTTTATTTTTTAAGTCAGAGTTTTTTTCTTTTCTGTAAATTTGCTTTTATTTATATTTATACGTAGCTACCTATTACTAATCCGCTGGGCCCAGTTTCATGTAACTACAATTCTTCGTTTATTTTGATAATTCGATGTTCATTGCACAGCACTTACTCTAACTTGTTAATCTATGGGTTGACCTGCTTGCCAATGTACATAGACTTGTTATATTCTTTTTTTTAATGCACTAACCCGTGCTAAGGACAATTTTTAAAAACCTATTTAGAGTCTAAATAGCACCAAGCACCTGCACCAAGAAGTTTGGTCACTTCTGAAATGTATCTAATGACCTAACTACCTTTTCACCGTCTGTCGCATTCTACGGGCCTTCTACCGTTTTTACTCCAGTCCAGTCCCAGTAGCTCCCAAAACAATGCTGCAGCTCGCGCTACCGAACCAAGACCAACCACTTTCATTACTAATTAACTACATTACTACAGTTTCCAAGCACCTACGCGCTGGAATTTCCACTACTCCTATTTAATTACATAGGATAAAGAGGCCCAGCGCTATAATTCCCTCGTTCATTTAAACGAAGACTCTACGCTCGACCTCCAACCCGTTTGTGGTCGCCGCTTCTCTGTACGGACAGCGGATCAACCTTTTCAAGGGTACACCCCTACTGTGCTAAGTTATGGGCTACTTTGCATCAAACATTTTAAAGGTTGACCAGCTGACGATTGTACTTGGTCCGTATTCTAAAACATCGTTATTTAGTTCGGTTTTTTTGACCGGTGAAGCCTACAAGTGTCTCAAAAAATCAAAATAGAGCTATCTGGTGAAGTTGTAGTAGTGATACCAGCCGCTAACAGTGAAGGAAAACATTGTGAGGAAACCTTAGTGTTGGCGACAGACCTTTTTTATGGTTTTATTTTGACTTTTTGTACATATTGTCTTTTTTACTTATGTCAGTTTTTAAATTTAGTTCTCTGTTCTATCTAGTATTAATTGTCTTTTAAAATATTATTGATTAAACACGGATTTATAAATAAAATATTTACCTATTATTAAATCAGAAGAGTTGGACACCATACGGTGCATAACACTAAGTGTCGGTTGCGAAATTTTGTTGCCATGACGGCCGAAAGGTCCACGATGTCCTCAGCGTTTAGTGTTGGTTAATTACCACGCGTGCCCCTTTCTGAGAGAACGCCTGTGCCCTGTACGGTGACGTATATAGGCAAGATAAAAAAGAGCTACAAGTAGCTTAAAAATCTTGCGACCTAAATGTAACAGTAAAATCGCGATGATCTATTAGGTAAAACGCAATTACCTTATTTCCCGACGTTAACCCGAGTCTACCCGAGACCACGGCAACTGTAACGCTGCCGAAACGTCCGGAAATAAGGTAATTACGTTTTACCTAATACATAATCGCGATTTGACCTTTAGCTTAATATATAACTGCGATGCAGGAAGATACCTACCCCAGCAGTGGGGACGTACAAGGGTTGATAACGAATATATAACTATGTATGAGTATCGCGAATCATTAAGAAATACTGTAACAGTAAAACTAAGCCATATTTCAGTATTAATTTTAATTCGTTGTTTAATTCCTAGTGTGGGGCCAGAAGCAATGTATGTGCTTGTATGTAAATGTTATGTTATGTTCTTAGGTTAACGCGAGCACATAATTAAAACTGTTTTTATACGGATTTATGCCCGTTTACTACATTTTTACAATTTCCCGACGTTTCGGCACTTTTTCAGGTGCCGTGGTTTTCGTGGTCGTTGTTTTTCTTCTTCTTCTTACGTCTACCCTTTTTACATGTTTCTTTGTGGATTATACATAACTACCGAATGACATAATCACTTGTCCTGGTCCAAAATTCGTTAACTATGTATGGTAACTAGACAAGAACATCACAAACATGAAAATACACCCAGACTGATGCAATTCCTAGAATGAGGGCGACTACAGTGGGTATCGAACCCACGACCTCGACGGTAATTAGACGTAATACCGCTATCTAGACCAACGAGGTCTAATAAATAATTAATAACAAGAAACTTGAATGTATGCTATATAACAGTTCTACCCACGAAAATAAAAGTACTATCAAAGTATTACAAGGGTGGTAACTAGTTACCGAAAACTGCCCTCCGAAGGATCTGAGTAAGGGCTCAGCCCAGGGATCTCTTTTGGCCTCTGGCCTATGAATTAGAAATTAAAGTAGGTACCTTTGACTGTGGTACCTACGCACAAACTTACTAAAAGTGTCTTGGGGGCTGGTTTTAACCGTTACTGTTGTTATGCGCTACTTTGCGGCATGAATTATGTACAAATTTTGTTTGCGAACGTTTTCCATTGCGTTTAAATAGTAATTTAAAAACATTAATATCTACACTACACAGTAGATCTTTCATAATAGTACTATAAGTATGATTCATTAAAATACTATAAAAAATAATGGTTTTGACATAGAAATATGCTATTTTGGCCTGTCAAAAAATGTCACAGTGCTGTATAATAAATCCATTATAATAAAAAAAAAACCCAACTACAGTCTATTTATTCTTACTTGTCCAATTTAGTAAACAAGATTCTAACCTTAAAATTGAGATTAGATGCCTAAACGAGACATTTTCTCGCAAATTCATGAACTATGATCATGAACTATGTTTATAAAATCGGCAGCGTGTTATCTAAAAGAGTGTTCCAGGTTACTTCATTTATGGAAATATGGCAGTTTTGGACTAAAAAGTCACAGTTTAAGGGTAGAATCTTGTTTACTAAATTGGACAAGTAAGAATAAATAGACTGTACAGTGTACACAATATTTTCCTTCGATAAATTAAAGAACAGCGAAATTGATGGTTTGTACCATAAAATAACTTCAATGTCAATATGCTTTGTAAATTTTAACAAGATAATGTTGACCTTAAAATTTATTTACTTTCACCAAACTTTGACAGATTGAGAAACCAGTAGTATTGAGTTAAGATCCTCATACGGAAGATCCAGGATAGGTCTCTATAATAACCATTCGATATAAAGTTAATAGAACAATATTTTAAGTTAGCAGTAGCAATTACTAACGTAACGACTTGTTCATATTTCTTAAATTACAGTTGGTATCAATAAGTATCAACCCTTTGTATGCCCCCTCTGACGGGGCACGAGTCCTGCATCGTAGCAAGGTTAAGCCACACTCGACTATGGGGGCGAAGTCCGGGTTGGTGGAGGATTGTAAGACAGTGGCGGGCCTTGATGTCAGAAGTTATCAAGCCGCCCATAAGGCCTCTGACATGGCTTAACGACTGCCATTACATGACAGCCGGCACCAACGGCTTAACTTGCCTTGCGAAACACGAAAACGCTCGGAAAAATGCCACTAGCGGTAGTTACGGGACGGCCACCCATCCTGCACCTGACCGTGCCTGTTGTTGCTTAACTTAAGTGATTGATTACAATCACTCGGTTCGAATAGGCCACGAGTGCTTCTCAGCTGGATTTGCGCCTTTGTAACTCCCCTTTAAAGAGTTTTAAAGTCGTTATTAGTGCTGTCTTCAAATGTTTGTTGAGTGGTCTGATAATTACAGGGTAGTTATCCAATTTGAGCAAACAATGTTTTATACAATTACGTGATCGCCTCAGCAGTGGAGCGCCAATTTAGCAGTGGCAAATGGATTAAGGCAATTTGTTAAATGCGGATTAGGCGGCTACGTTTTTGGTGTTTTCTTAATAGATTGCCTTTTGTCACTCGCCCGTTTGTTAGGTTTTTGCTTCAGGGGCTTTTTGGAATCCCTGAATGTGGCAAAAAGTGCTGCGGATACCCCGCGTGATGGCCGTAATTTTTACTTTTTGCAGTGACGCCTGTTTGGAGTTTTTCAAGAAAGCTGAACATTTTGTGTCCCAACTCAAATGGTTGCCGGTTTCTGAAGGGAACGTCTACCTACCATGAGAGAGGTCCCGGGTTCGAACCCCGGCTGGATGTTTGTGATGTCACTGTTTCCCACGACACAAGGCATCCTAGTTTGGGGCCAGAAGCAATGTATGTGCCTGTATGTAAATTTTATTTTATGTTATTTCCATTCCTTTAGAAGATTCCGTTAAGACATATATTTAAAACGTAACATTTTCTTTTTGTTTTCTTTCAGCATCACTGGAGCCAGCTTTTTACGGGTGCTTTAAAAAGTTTAGCTCCACATCCCGCGATATTTGCAGATATGGTGCTTGCAGCGCCCCATAATATTTTACTGTCCTATTACGTACGAGAGTGAAACGCCTGTACATTCCGGAAATTGGCTGCGCTGTAAACTCCATAGGCAGTATATGGTAACCCATCTAAAGATATGTTTAGAGGCTAAGCCATAACAAAATATCAAAACCGTTTATAGTAGAATACCGCTTTGAAACGCGGCCGTTTTCTCGATTTCAATTGATTTTTCAACCGAAATTCCAATCGTTTTATCGCGATGGAAAACGACAATTTTCTTAGCAAATCAAGCAAGAAAAATAATATTATGTGATGGGATTATCTCCGACGGTGTATAACAAAAGGATGGATTTCCAATTGACTTGGCAACATCAAAAGCCTACTGAGAGCAGCATTAACGCGGCGGAGGGTGCCTTTATGCTTACACATTCTTGTGTTGTGCCGAATATTCCGCGTTCTGCATACTTGTGTGACTACGACTGCTGTTTGAAAAATGCGTTTTGGCCTGCGGTAGTTCGACTGGGGAAAACTTTTTATGGAAGCTAAAATATCGAACCTTTATCTTTTGTAGCGAAAGATCGTTTTCCTACTCGATTGATAAACCTTACTTTAGGTACCCAGTTAGGTATTTTTCCTCAACGACTGCGGACTCAGTTGCACTTGCAACAAACTACGCTACGATAACATTATCGCGACACTACGTAGCATCAACAATCAAGAGCCCCGTTTCATACTACTTAGTATTATAGTACCAAACTTTGTCAATTCGATGTACATTGCATTTCCGATTAACTCACAGATTAACAAGTAGAAATACATTGACTTGTATGGCGCTTATAAATATACTAGATTTTGCCCGCGACTCCGTCCGCGTGGACTTTAGTTATTCAGCATGCTCCAATAAAAGGTGCAGACGATTTTTGTTCTGATCAATTATCTGACTCTGCGACAAATCGTAGAAGAACAAAATCACTTTTGGAAGAGATTCAAGGAACAAAATTTTGCAACCTCCTTCACTCCCTTAAAAGTTAAATTAAAAAAAAAACGGCGAAACACGCGTTCAATGAATTGTTTTGAAGAGTATTTATTTTCAGTTTCAACAAAATTTGACTGACTGACTGACTGACTGACTGACTGACTGACTGACTGACTGACTGACTGACTGACTGACTGACTGACTGACTGACTGACTGACTGACTGACTGACTGACTGACTGACTGACTGACTGACTGACTGACTGACTGACTGACTGACTGACTGACTGACTGACTGACTGACTGACTGACTGACTGACTGACTGACTGACTGACTGACTGACTGACTGACTGACTGACTGACTGACTGACTGACTGACTGACTGACTGACTGACTGACTGACTGACTGACTGACTGACTGACTGACTGACTGACTGACTGACTGACTGACTGACTGACTGACTGACTGACTGACTGACTGACTGACTGACTGACTGACTGACTGACTGACTGACTGACTGACTGACTGACTGACTGACTGACTGACTGACTGACTGACTGACTGACTGACTGACTGACTGACTGACTGACTGACTGACTGACTGACTGACTGACTGACTGACTGACTGACTGACTGACTGACTGACTGACTGACTGACTGACTGACTGACTGACTGACTGACTGACTGACTGACTGACTGACTGACTGACTGACTGACTGACTGACTGACTGACTGACTGACTGACTGACTGACTGACTGACTGACTGACTGACTGACTGACTGACTGACTGACTGACTGACTGACTGACTGACTGACTGACTGACTGACTGACTGACTGACTGACTGACTGACTGACTGACTGACTGACTGACTGACTGACTGACTGACTGACTGACTGACTGACTGACTGACTGACTGACTGACTGACTGACTGACTGACTGACTGACTGACTGACTGACTGACTGACTGACTGACTGACTGACTGACTGACTGACTGACTGACTGACTGACTGACTGACTGACTGACTGACTGACTGACTGACTGACTGACTGACTGACTGACTGACTGACTGACTGACTGACTGACTGACTGACTGACTGACTGACTGACTGACTGACTGACTGACTGACTGACTGACTGACTGACTGACTGACTGACTGACTGACTGACTGACTGACTGACTGACTGACTGACTGACTGACTGACTGACTGACTGACTGACTGACTGACTGACTGACTGACTGACTGACTGACTGACTGACTGACTGACTGACTGACTGACTGACTGACTGACTGACTGACTGACTGACTGACTGACTGACTGACTGACTGACTGACTGACTGACTGACTGACTGACTGACTGACTGACTGACTGACTGACTGACTGACTGACTGACTGACTGACTGACTGACTGACTGACTGACTGACTGACTGACTGACTGACTGACTGACTGACTCACTCACTCACTCACTCACTCACTCACTCACTCACTCACTCACTCACTCACTCACTCACTCACTCACTCACTCACTCACTCACTCACTCACTCACTCACTCACTCACTCACTCACTCACTCACTCACTCACTCACTCACTCACTCACTCACTCACTCACTCACTCACTCACTCACTCACTCACTCACTCACTCACTCACTCACTCACTCACTCACTCACTCACTCACTCACTCACTCACTCACTCACTCACTCACTCACTCACTCACTCACTCACTCACTCACTCACTCACTCACTCACTCACTCACTCACTCACTCACTCACTCACTCACTCACTCACTCACTCACTCACTCACTCACTCACTCACTCACTCACTCACTCACTCACTCACTCACTCACTCACTCACTCACTCACTCACTCACTCACTCACTCACTCACTCACTCACTCACTCACTCACTCACTCACTCACTCACTCACTCACTCACCCTAGGAAGCTGAAATTTTGCACAGGGGGTCTATGTATAATGTAGGCAAGGAATAAGACCGGAGTTTTTGAAATTTAACCCCTATGGGGGCGAAAAGGGTTGCCAAAATTTGTATGGGAGGTATAAAAAATTTTGTCTAATTTCTATAATTAATTAACTAAATAATTAATGTCGTGATAAATATTTAGTTATCACGTAAAATTATGTTTTTATGCATCTTTCGTCCTTTCATGGAAACGCATTCAATGAAAAAAAAACCAAATCTCATATTGTGTTTTTTATTGTTAGCGTAATTTGATTTTTCACATCTTCGAACGAATTTTTAGCCTCTAAATAGGTTTTTAAAATCGTCCTTAGCACGGGTTAGGGCATTAAAAATAATATAATCATGTGGGTACAGCGATATCATTCCGATGTAAAACCTAACTGCAAAGTAGGTACTCGGGGCTGTAAGTGATGCAAATTACTTCAGCCAGATGTCGCTGCCTGTACGTAATACAGAGAATATTGTAAAGAGGTTCGAAATTTCACTGATGCAGTTGAGTCGCCCATTAGCTCAGTTCGAAAGAGCGCTGGCACGGATAGCCAGAGGTGGTGGGTTTGAATCCCGGCATGGGTGGATTTTTTAGCCTCTAAATAGGTTTTTAAAACTTCAATCTAAGTTTGACTCAAGTCTCAAAGTGTAGCTTTATGAAACAATGCCCTGAGTGAGATTTTTTTTCTGGAGAAATTTATCGGGACCTGAAACAAGTTGGTATATAGTTATATACTATTTTTATTTTTAATGCACTAACCCGTGCTAAGGACAATTTTTAAAAAACCTATTAGAGGCTAAAAATTCCACCCATGCCGGGATTCGAACCCGCGATCTCTGGCTATCCGTGCCAGTTATAGTTATAGTTCATAAGTTTATGCTTCTAAAAGCTTTCCCGTTCATTGTGTGCTATCATTTTTAGGGTTCCGTCTCCGAATGGTATATTACTCTGCCTCCGCTGTCTGTCTCTGTCTGTTCGTCCGTCCGTCAGACCTTTAAAGGGCTCAGTTGATTTTTTATAGAATATGACATGTGTTTATATTACGGCAGATTACCTACCAAATTTTAAAAATTTTTACAAATTATAAAACATATTATCTTGGGTCTGCCTACTTCAAACGGGGTTTTATGTCGTTTTTCTTGTATAATTATGCTCTATCATAAAAATGGTGATAAATAAAGGCTTCAAACTTGGTGTGATTGTGGGACTTAGTATTAATTCTAGCGACAAATAATAAAAAATCACCAAGCGCGAGTCGGACTCACTAAATACTTTACATGTTTACAAAAAAAGTGGAGTGGAACGGAACTCTCGGCACGCGAGTCCGACTCGCACTTGGCCGGATTTTTGATATTTTAATAACCAAAAATTTATATTGGTTTTCCGGAAAAAAATTTTTTTTTTTTTGGTATTCAGTTGCGTCGCTTTCGGGTCGGATATTTTTATAACACCCTGTATGTATTTAGGCAGTCGATATCGATATCAACATCGCAGAAAGGTTAGGCCTTACTCCACAACGGGACCAATTCCGGGTAGGACAGTGGTAGGCCTTACCGTCAGAAGTTATCAAGCCGCCCATAAGGCCTCTGATATGGCTTAACGACTGCTGTTAGATGACAGCCACCAACGGTATGACGTGCCTTGCAAAGACGGAAACGCTCGAAAAAATGCTACTAGCGGGAATCACGGTGCAGGATGGGTGACCATCCCGGTCACCCATCCTGCACCTGTTGTTGCTTAACTTACAATCAGTAGGTTCGAGTAGGCCACGAGCGCTTCTCTAGGCAGTCGCCATCCATCAAATCCTGTGAAAGGATTATTGCATCAGAATAAATACAAAAGCATACAAAAGTTCTGAGAGCAATAAACTCAAAATCTTAATGAAAAAAGTTCCCTTCTCTCTGTCCTACGAACATAAATTCAGTGTCCGTCTTAACTGTTATTTGTTTAAAAATTAACAGCCCTTTGTTTTAATTAAAATGGGTCCGAAATCAAGGAAGCCCAATCAATAATTGCCGCCGAAGGAACAAAGCGTTTCTAAACGTATTTTCTCCGAGCGAAATCCCAATTTAATCTTTTGTCCATTTCTCAAGCAATTGTAAAAACACTTTCGATTCCCCCGATTACTGGGCGAAAGAAATATTCAACGTCTGAGGGGGTTTCGTTTGTGATGTTTTACAAAGGGATCGCGACTTTTCGATCGCGAGTTCAAAGGGCGGGGGCTGGAAATTAACGCAATGAAGGGTGTGCAATGGAGGACGCTCAAAGAGAAACTGATCAACTGATTTCCCTCTGTTCTGAAGAAAACCTCACACACGCTGGGGGAGGCTCAGAAATAACCACACTGGAAACGCCTTCTACTATAACGACCAAATTTTGAACTGCTTGTAGAAAAGGATGGAAACTTTCTTCAGACAATGTGATATGCTTTGTTTCGATGAGCTGTTTCCCAGACAAAAGTCTCCCCCAACTCGGACCAGCCCACATATTACATAATTGTCCACTGTATTGGGTTATCCATTTACTCGTTTTCGAAGTCTCGAATATTTGTAGGTACTTATTTGAACGTTTGTATATGTATGTATGTATGTATGTATGTATGTATGTATGTATGTATGTATGTATGTATGTATGTATGTATGTATGTATGTATGTATGTATGTATGTATGTATGTATGTATGTGTGTGTGTGTATGTGTGTGTGTATGTATGTATGTATGTATGTATGTATGTATGTATGTATGTATGTATGTATGTATGTATGTATGTATGTATGTATGTATGTATGTATGTATGTATGTATGTATGTATGTATGTATGTATGTATGTATGTATGTATGTATGTATGTATGTATGTATGTATGTATGTATGTATGTATGTATGTATGTATGTATGTATGCATGTATGTATGTATGTATGTATGTATGTATGTATGTATGTATGTATGTATGTATGTATGTATGTATGTATGTATGTATGTATGTATGTATGTATTTATTTGAACTTCATATCCTGACCACTCCGACACGTATCGTCAAGATCATCTCGTCAGCTACTTCTTTTTGCTTACTATCGGCAAATTTATTTTATATCCTCACGGGTTTCCCACCATCACTTGCTAGTGGTATAAGCTGTCTTGTTTAACGAAGAGTTCTAAAACACCTATCTTTAAAGTGTTTTAAAGTGCATATTTTTGTCTGAACGACACGACAGTGGGATTTTAAGTACAATAGGAAAAAAACATATAATCCATCGGTTTCAGAAAACAAAACAAATGTAGTGTTCTAAACTGAACACGTGAATTGGCAACCCTGCTTAGATAGTGCTCAAAATCTTCAAGATCTTCTAAACTTTCGTCTGAATCCTATGAGACGG
Source organism: Yponomeuta sedellus (assembly GCA_934045075.1). Lineage (NCBI taxonomy): Eukaryota > Metazoa > Arthropoda > Insecta > Lepidoptera > Yponomeutidae > Yponomeuta > Yponomeuta sedellus. The sequence continues at coordinate 10,721,372 of OW203727.1, read as the reverse complement.
TAAGTAATAGGCTATGGTTACGGCCACTCAATTCCAAAACCACTCCACCCACTGCGGTAAAAGCAAGCGTAGTAATACTACGAAAACCGGCGTTCCATTTGCAAATCCGACACAATAGTGTGCGGAACTTCGCATTTTCCACTCGGGTGGCATGCTTATTTAATTCAGCATCATTTTAGGGCCCCCGCGGCGTCCAAAGTCGACGGAGCATTTCCGATGAGCGGACACCAATTACGCGCGTCTCCGCACTTAACATTTAGCAGTCTGTGCTAATTGAGCGCATCACAATGCAGCCTCCATGGGCCTGCGGCAGAGGCTTCGCGGCCGACTTGGAGAGACGTTACTGTGGGAAAATAAACAACAAAGGACAAATTTTTTTGCATTGTTTTTGTCATTTATTTTATTTGGTGTAGAAAACAGATCAAGACCATGAAACAACATGTACCTAAGATTATCTCAAGACTGCCAACTAACTGTTGTGCAGTTGGGCAGAAACCACTTCTCGATATCAACCCATGTAAGTATGTCGTGGATGGGAGGTTGCAGTTGGGCAGAAACCACTTCTCGATATCAACCCATGTAAGTATGTCGTGGATGGGAGGTTGCAGTTGGGCAGAAACCACTTCTCGATATCAACCCATGTATGTCGTGGATGGGAGGTTGCAGTTGGGCAGAAACCACTTCTCGATATCAACCCATGTAAGTATATCGTGGATGGGAGGTTAGGCCATACTCCTCCACGGGGGCCAAGTCCGGGTTGGTGGAGGTTTGTAAGATAGTGGCGGGCCTTACTGTCAGAAGTTATTAAGCCGCCCATAAGGCCTCTGACATGGCTTAACGACTGTCATTACATTACAGTCGTTACCAACGGCTTAACGTGCCTTGCGAAGCACGGAATCGCTCGGAAAAAATGCCACTAACGGTAGTCACGGGACGGTCACCCACCCTGCATCTGACCGTGTTGCTTAACTTAAGTGATTGATTCCAATCAATCAGTTCCACTAGGCTACGAGTGCTTCCCAAAACCACTTCTGCTTTTTCTCTATTTTTATTTGTATAAGCTAAAAGCTTCAATCAATAAAAGAACTTATCTTTGTCTAAATCGTACCTACACATTCATCACTATATTATGTAATGCTAAAAATATTTTGGGAAACTTTGGAAAGAACTATGACTTTTAACCCTGTCAAACGAATATTTAGAAACTACATTGAAATTAATGGCCAAATGGAAGATCGGGAAATTTTCAATGATTCTCCCAGGGTTTTCGTCTACAAAATCACTCAGTCAGACGTGACATAGATTTGCATGCTATTTTTTGATGGACTGGGTGAGTCAATTACACTAAATTAGTTGTAAAGATTAAACGGAGTATATTGCATTAGTTACCAAGTTTTTATTTGTACAAAATTTTTAATTTATATACAATCTCTTCCTTAGTCGTATTCCAGTTCTTCTACGGCCATATCTGTAAGCGCCCGTACGAAGTAATGAAAAAGGAAAGTAGATATAGAGCCCTCCTACTTAAGTCATCTATGAATTGCTTTGTGACTTACTGCTGAAAAAGTTTCGTTGAAAAATGAAAACCCATATACTACAAAACGAGTTAGTCACCTGCAACGCTAGCAAGCAACCCTTGTCACAGCATTAACTCCTTGTCTTCTCGCGACATTTCCATCCCGCCGCTCGAATTCACGCTTCAATGAATAAATAAATAGCTCTCAATGAGCCGCCGGATCTGGGGTTAGCACGAGTGTTTTGGGAAATCTATTAGTGTCCCATCGAACGCGTTAGCATGATTGGATTAGTCGTGCCGAGGCGGCCGTTTTGTTTGGCCGTGGCTTCTTTGAGGCTAATAATGAGGTGTACTTCATCTTTGCAGACGACGGTGTCTGCTATATTAATTATTATTGCAATAAAGTTAACAGCTGAAATGACAGTGGCATTTTTATCAATAAAATTTAGTAACATTTACTTATATATATTGTACATATACAACAAAATCTAATATAAAACATTTATAAGAAGGATGTTAGCAATAATTTCTCCAAATAACTTTGGCAAACTTATTGCTAGTAGCAAATTCATTCGACAATCGAATTCATTAATATGACGAGCAATGTCTATTGTTGTTGCTGTCAACCGTAAAGGAACTGGCTATAATGTATGCATTAGTATAATGATTTATGCTCTGTCGATTTTACTAGCTAAGATTTTACTTTTTTTATTGATTTATTTTATACTTGGAAGACTACAATTATAAGTCCGATTATAAGTCTTTACTTATGAAGGCGATTTTTCTTTATTTAAAACTCAAGCTAGGAACTCTACTTTATTAAACCTAAACGTGACTATTATTAATCATTTCATTGAAATACATGAAAAAAAGTGCCAACCTTAGTAAAAGCTAGTCAAACGAAGCGTGACTAATAAATAGTCCTGATAGCGCTAATAAACTTTCGCTGCATCCAAAAGGCAATCTAGTTAAAAAGCAAAAAGCATTCGAATGGGCTGAGCTGACTCACAAAAACCGAAGAAGTAGGAAGCGCTTAAAGTAAGATTGAGTCAGCTACTCTCGCTAAGTCAGCGCCCCACTTAGCAAGTTGCCAAATGGATTCCATTACAGCAATTGATTAAGGATATGGCCTATACGCCCCTAACGCTGTTACTGAATATTTATACTTACTTTGTTTTAGGGCGAGCTTTTCGCGTTATTGCGTTTTGTACCGTTTGTGGAAACTGCCAGGATGCATTTTTGCGGCTAGGTCGCATGCTCAGAATATTTCAGAATATATTTACGCGTTGGTTCACTTATTAGTTTTGCGGCTACGTCGCATGTTATGGTCAATATTGACGAGTTTGTTTTACCATTAGTTTTACACCTCTCTCAGGTCTCTATGTCAAAATATTCAGTGGCCAAAATATACGTGTTTCTTCTCCCGTTAGAATAGATGTTTCTATTACAGTGCGCTTATCGCTTGTTTCGTATCCAAGCTACAGGGTTACTTCTAAAATGCGCAATTCCTTACACGGTGAATTGAATTTGTAATTCCATTCCTTTTGCTTGCGTATTTCAATACTACATTCCCATTTTATAACTTTTATTAAGCTGAAGCTAGAATGTATAATTAAATTAAATATATTTGGATATCAACCCTTTATATGTCCCCACTGTTGGGGCAAGGGTCTCTTCCTGTATGGTAGGAAGGTTCGGCCATACTCCACCACGGGGGCCAAGTCCGGGTTGGTGGAGGATTGTAAGACAGTGGCGGGCCTTACTGTCAGAAGTTATCAAGCCGTCCATAAGCCCTCTATATGGCTTAACGACTGCCATTATATGACAGCCGGCACCAACGGCTTTACGTGCCTTGCAAAGCACGGAAGCGCTCGGAAAAAATGCCACTATTGGTAGTCACGAGATGGTCACCCATCCAGCACCTGACGGCGCCTATTGTTGCTTAACCCAAGTGATTGATTCCAATCACTCGGTTCCGCTAGGCCACGAGCGCTTCAAATTAAATATATTTAAATTAATAAATTTCAACCGCAGGAGACGAAGAGTTGGTAGACTAAAAGTGGAATAATAATAATAACTTTCACACAACACAATCACTAGTCATAGTTTCAAATTAAATACCCTGTGCTATGGTAACCTGGCAAGACCATCGTCGTCGTCGTCGTCAGGCTATACTATAGTCCACTGCTGGACAAAGCCCTCCCCTAAAGAGCGCGACGTTGTGCTATCACAGGGGGTAATGCCCATAATCCCCACGCTGGGCATGCGGGTTGAGGATCGCAGTTCGGTGGAATTGTACTGCAGAGGGCGCTGCTGCCCACCCCCCGGATTGTGTCCCTTAGTCGCCTTTTACGACACCCGCGTGAAGAATTGGGTTGGTGCTATTCTCTAGGCCGACACCACACAGCAAGACCATCACAAACATGGAATTAAACCCAGACTGAGGCGACTGAGTAAAGTAAAAAAAATTTTGCATTTTGCTTTTTGCGTGTAGCATTATTTATATTTATTTTTTACCTACATAAGCTATTTATTCATTATCCTGTAAAATAAATATCACTTACTTTGTTTTCTAGTGGCAAGCTGCCTTGGTCAGTATACTTACTGCGTTACAATTATTAAGCGTGTGACAAGCTTTAAAGTTTTAAAAAAAACGTAAATTCCCACATGGAACCTTTTCACAGGAATCGTCTTCACATAAATTTGACTGGCACTTAACACGTTCAGTTGTTCACAAAAAAAAAATGGATCATTTAGGAAAAGCCTAGCACTAGGTTCAAAGCGAAGTGGGTAAACAAGTGAATGTAGTACTAGAGAATAGCAAAATCGCACTTGGCAAAAAATCGGCACATCGCGGCCGCTTCCCGCCAATGTTGGAGCAGTAAAACTCTTTTATGCTCCGTTTCTTGCCATAAAAATGTTACGACCTGCTTCACTGTATAAAAACAACACAAAGACAATCATAAAATTGACAAGGTATGTTTTATGGTTACACCATACCGTGACGGTAAACGCAGAGGTCTATTAGTCAAGGGCTTTAAAGCTTATACTTTAAGAGTTGTCTAGCTCAGTGTTCCGCAAACTGTTAGTATATTCAAGGTACCTACACCAGTCAGGAAATCTCGGAGTTACATCATAAATTAATAATCGATATCAACCCATTTGCATTCCCCCACTGCTGGGGCACGGGTCTCTTCCTGCATCGCAGGAAGGTCACGCCATACTCCACCTCGGGGGCTAATTCCGGGTTGCTGGAGGATTGTAAGACAGTGGCGGGCCTTACTGTCAGAAGTTATCAAGCCGCCCATAAAGCCTCTCACATGGCTTAACGACTACCATTACATGATAGCCAGCACCAACGGCTTAGTATGCCTTGCGAAGCACGGAAGCACTGGGAAAAAATGCCACTAGCGGTAGTCATGGGACGGTCACCTATCCTGCACCTGACTACGCCTGATGCTTTATTCACTCAAGTGATTGGAAATTGGAATCAATCACTCGGTTCGACTAGCCACGAGCGTTTCTAAAGTAATAATATTATTTTTAATACAATAAGTATTGTCTAACTGTCAAAGGAAACAATTTAGTGATTTCGATTAATATACTTACAAAATACCGCACGTCACATTAGCGATGTGCTGCAGGGTATATTCCTATGTCAAAATAATGTAATTATGAAATTTCTGGTGTTTATACATTTTGAACATTGAAAAATTGGTAAGGTAATAAAGGCAGTTTAGTTGATCTGTTATTTATTTAATTATCATTTCTGTAACATTAGCTCTTTAACGATTTAAGCTTAATTTATATAAATGCTGTAAATGATAAAATTACGTGTATGTCACTTATAGGTAAGCTATAAGTGGTACATACCGTAATTTTATCTTCCTGTAACTCTTTTGTACCATGTTCTGTATGTATGCTGTTGGTGTGCCTAATAAATAAAATAAAATAAAACATTATAACTATGTACTATCTGTCCGAGTTTCATAAAACTACAATATGTAGTTCATGTTCATTGCAAATCAGAGCTTTCCTACTTTTTGATCTGCAGGTTAATCGGTTTTGCGATGTATATAGAAATGTCACAGTAAACCACAAATTGTAGTTCTGTGAAACAGGTCCATGTGCTCCAAATTCCAACTGCGGATATTATTTAGATATTTAAAATTAACTAGCAATTACCTATGAATAGATCTCACTACTGGGAATAGGTTAGTTTCGTATGACGCCCACCCGCCAATTAAAACAGAACATTGGGAATATTTCCGAAATTCCTGGAACCAACACATCAGTCAGTTACAGCATCATTTCAATTTCAGCGTAGCGTAGCGAGAGTAGCATAACGTGGCCTTGACTTCCTCATTAAAATATAAATGCAATTTTATATCCCAAAAAAAATTATTTTGTCACTAATCACTTTCAAAGATTATTCTGCGGAGTGATTTTAAAGTACGATTTGTTAAAATCGTGCTGTTTAGGTTGCATTATTGGATAAAAGAAGGTAGGTACATACTTTAGTCATACAACAGTGAACACACTTACGAGGATGATTAATATGATAATAAATGCAAACTATCTTATTAACATCAGAATGCGGCCGCTGCTTTTAATAATAGTTCTAAAATTTTATGAAAAATATATGTAGATGCAAGTGTTATGAACCTCTACGAAGTGGGTTATAAAATCCAATCTGGATCCGAGGTCACTTCTGGTTCTCAAATAAGTTTCAACCCTTTGTTAAAATACTAAAAAAAATTACATAGAACGGTCCGTATGTCTTATTAAAAAGAACAAAATTGAAGCAAAATAAAAATAATGTATTTAAAAACGTTTGTTTTGTGTAATGTTTTATTGAAAATATGAACATGAGACCTATATAATATTTTTACTTGGCCAAGCAATGAAGGAATGTTGTTAATATCAATACAAAAAATACAAAATATTTATTGTCACAGAAATCACTTTTACATGAGCGATACACTGCTGTTTCGCACTAGGTAAAATCTGTATTGCGGACGCCCAAAACAGTTAAAGTCGCCAAGTTCTATTTCTAATTAAATATTAATAATTGACGACATCTGTGGCGTGGCGGTAGAATCCCGGCTGGAGACAAAAAAAAACCCCAGGTCTCGGATATTTACATGTTTGTGATGTCGTTGTTTCTGGTTCCCACGACACAGGGTGTCCTAGTGTGGGGCCAGAAGCAATGTATGTGCCTGTATGTAAATGTTATGTTATGTTAAATAAATGTCTATGGACTTACTACGCAGATCTCGATAGCTCCCCAAAAAAAATAAATTATAGGAAGGTAGTTTAACTCGAGGAACCCCTACTACTCCACTAGGTGGAACCTGAGACCAAGGTATAAATATTTCAGTACCGGAAATTATGCTTTCTCCGATACTGCGCCGTTCTCTCGATGCGAATAGAATACCACCTAGAATACCACCATCTTTCAGTGTGCCTCTAACACGTTTTGGCCTCATTGTTTGTCACTTATCACATTATCTATGTTGTAATTAATTTTGTCTGTTTGCAATGAACGTCCAGTCCGTCCTATACGAGTACCTATGGACTAGAGCGGTGGCAGCGGAGCTGTAGAGCGCCCGGCTTCTCAATCGGTTTGGTCGGTCGGTTCGGCGGTCGTGGGTGCGAATGCCGCCATGTTCTTACCTACCAATGACTTTGTTTTCTATGTTATGTACATTTGTGGACATAATGCGCTGGGGGTGCTAACAAGTGCACCAATGGCATAAAAATCACAACATGAGTCTTTTTATATAATATTTGTTTTTCAAAAAGTACTATAAATAATTGTCATAGTGGTTAAGATTTTTGATGTTTAGTTTCTGAAATAAATGTAAATAAAACCAGTTTATAATACGTTATGATTTTTATTCCAGTGGTGGCAAAGTTAGCTCTCCCAGTAGTAGTAGCAGTACTCTTCGCCCAATGAATGAATGAATGAATGAATGAATGAATGAATGAATGAATGAATGAATGAATGAATGAATGAATGAATGAATGAATGAATGAATGAATGAATGAATGAATGAATGAATGAATGAATGAATGAATGAATGAATGAATGAATGAATGAATGAATGAATGAATGAATGAATGAATGAATGAATGAATGAATGAATGAATGAATGAATGAATGAATGAATGAATGAATGAATGAATGAATGAATGAATGAATGAATGAATGAATGAATGAATGAATGAATGAATGAATGAATGAATGAATGAATGAATGAATGAATGAATGAATGAATGAATGAATGAATGAATGAATGAATGAATGAATGAATGAATGAATGAATGAATGAATGAATGAATGAATGAATGAATGAATGAATGAATGAATGAATGAATGAATGAATGAATGAATGAATGAATGAATGAATGAATGAATGAATGAATGAATGAATGAATGAATGAATGAATGAATGAATGAATGAATGAATGAATGAATGAATGAATGAATGAATGAATGAATGAATGAATGAATGAATGAATGAATGAATGAATGAATGAATGAATGAATGAATGAATGAATGAATGAATGAATGAATGAATGAATGAATGAATGAATGAATGAATGAATGAATGAATGAATGAATGAATGAATGAATGAATGAATGAATGAATGAATGAATGAATGAATGAATGAATGAATGAATGAATGAATGAATGAATGAATGAATGAATGAATGAATGAATGAATGAATGAATGAATGAATGATGAACGAACGAACGAACGAACGAACGAACGAACGAACGAACGAACGAACGAACGAACGAACGAACGAACGAACGAACGAACGAACGAACGAACGAACGAACGAACGAACGAACGAACGAACGAACGAACGAACGAACGAACGAACGAACGAACGAACGAACGAACGAACGAACGAACGAACGAACGAACGAACGAACGAACGAACGAACGAACGAACGAACGAATGAATGAATTAATTAATTAATGAATGTTGAATAATTCGTTTTTAACCTTTTTTACCCCTAACTTTGCAAAAGATGTTTGATAGTTTTGTAAGTGCGACAGAAGTTTTAAAATATTTAAATTAAGCTTAATGGACATTAATATCCAGTGAGACTGTAAATTATATACACTACTGTGGTACTAGGTACGTAGTAGAAAATCAATGTGGTACAGGGTGGTGGACGATTCATAAAACAATCAATTAAATCCGTTCAAAAGTACAGTCTGTTAGCTTCTAGAATATACTTTGGCTACTATCGGATAGAATCGGATATATTCGTGTTATAGAAATATCGGAACTAATATGACACTTAATTTCGAAATCGGAACTCGATCATCAGTATACACTCGTATGTTTTCGGCGAAAACCAAAGCCTAACTAACAAAATGTATGTTCCGATAATTGAAAATTATCCTTGTACTCGGTTTTTGAACAGCTTTCTGTCTATTTTGTATTTGAAAGTCATGAACATTTCGAAGCCCAGTGTTGCTTATTCATATTCATTTATTGCACTGTCATGTGTCATTACAGTTCGTATTTGTAATTTTAATAGTAGGTACATGATACCCTGTAAGGGCACTACAATAATAATAAAACTTTATTGAAACGTGATATAACATTGAGCCTTAAATTAATAATCCAATACTACTTGAGATCATCATCTTCATGCAGAAACATTATCATCATATAAAACCTACATTATTGTTAGAATATTATGTACATTTAGGCAATAAACAGTTTAAATATCAAAATACATTATTTATGTTATCCTCGGCAACGTTTTTTTAAATCACTCGAAAAACTCTTGTAGTGAATAATAGCATTTACTGGGCTAGGTACTTGTTAAGTGCATTTTCAAATAGTTTATTTCTATTTATGTCTTTTATTTGTGTTGCTAAGGAGTTAAAAAAATTTGCTGCCATTGTGAGAGGACCGGAGTTGACCATTACTAATTTCGCTGTACTTGTGGCTAAGCATTTTTTAGGTCTTAAGTTTTCAGGTCTTACATGTGGAGGGAACAATTTTGTATTATTTGTAACGAAAATGCACAGTTCGAAAATGTATAACGATGTTACAGTTACGATTTCGTATTGAATAAATATAATATAAAGCCTTTATTCCGAAAACATTATATAAACAGTGGTTTCAATTTTAAACATTAAATTAAATCTCTGATTTCGAAGTGCTTCTTAGCAAAGGCCTCCTCCAACTCCCTCCAGTGGCAGCGGTCTTGCGCTGCTCTTGTCCAGAATGGGCCAGCTGTTTGTTTTATTTCATCGACCCATCTCCTTTTCTGTTTTCCTCTTTTTCTGGCCCCGTCTCTTGGATACCACAGTGTGATTGCTTGGCTCCATTTTTCCGTCCGTGTCCGTGTCCGTGAGTTTGGTCTTGTTTCTTATGTCTGCATTTGTAACGTTGTCTTTGAGTTTCAACCCTAGCATGCTTCTTTCCATTCCTCTTTGGCATTTAGCTAGTTTTTCTCTATGCTGTTTGTTTAGGGCCCATGTTTCGCATCCATAAGTCAGACATGGTAGTATGCAACAGTCGAAGACCTTTCTTTTCACTTTTAGACCTAGACTTGAGCTTTTCATGACCTCTTTTAAAGACCAGTACTTCTTCCATCCATTGGCGATTCTTTTGTCTATTTCTTTATTTGTCTGGTCCTTGAAGGATATGATCTGCCCCAGGTAGGTGTACTCCTCTACATAATCAAGGGGTCGGCTATCGACTTTGATTTCTTTCTTTGGGCCGTTTGTCATCAGCTTTGTTTTGGAAGCATTCATAGCTAGTCCTACCTTCATGCTTGCGTTGGCTAGTGATTGTATCCTTTCCTCCAGATGAGATGGATTTTCGTCAAGCAGGACCAGATCATCAGCAAACCTGAGGTGGTTAAGTGTAGTTCCGTTTATCTTTAGTCCGTACTTGTTCCAACGCAACCTCCTGAAGATACTTTCCAGCACTGCTGAAAACAATTTGGGGGACAGTGGATCCCCTTGCCTTACGCCTTTTTCTATGGGGAATTCGTCTGCTAGTGTTTCTAGTCGAATTCTTGCCCTGTTGTTACCGTAGATGCTTTTGATTAAGTTTATGCATGTAGAGTGCACACCCTGTTCTTTCAAGCTACGCCATATTGCTTCGTGTTTCAAGCTGTCGAAGGCCTTTGAGTAGTCAATAAAGGCCAGGAATAGTGTCTTGTTGTGTTCATTGTATTTTTCAATTATCTGCTTGATTGTGTGTATGTGATCTATTGTTAGTGTTTCCTGAAACCAGCCTGTTCTTTTGGCTGATTCTCGTCTAATATGCCTGATATTCTCTCTAGGACAACTTTCCCAAAAACCTTGTACACGTTAGACATAAGGCTAATTGGCCTATAGTTCCCGATATCTGCTTTATCACCTTTCTTGAACAGTAGAATAATGTGTGATTCACGCCATTGTGGAGGGATTGTTTCTGTTGTAAGGATTTCGTTAAATATCTTAGTTAGTACTTGGGTCAGATCTTCTATTGTTCCTCTAATCAATTCGTTGCAGATTTTGTCCGGTCCGGGAGCTTTTTCTAGCTTTTGGCTTTTTATAGCTTTTTCTAATTTCTGTTTCTAAGAACACGGAACTCCTTCACATTTAGTTGGGGGGGTTGTTGATAGTAGATACTTCTTTTCTGCCCTGTTTGACTTTCGGTATCCATTCTTTTTCAACTTCCCTTAGTTCTTTCCCCAGAGCCTTTTTTATTCCTCCTGTTACTAATACGTGTTTTTCGATTGTTTGAATCCTATGGTGTATGCGGTCTTTCCTAATGCTTGATCTAATTTCTTTGCTGATGACTGTCAGAGCTTTATTCATTTCTTTTTGTTCCATTTCTCAGTTTTCCCGAAGTAGTTTTTTTTCTTCTATTAATAGTAGCGTTTTTTCAGCAAGCCTGTTTTCTACTCTTTTTATATTAGTTCCTTTCTTGCTTGAAAGTATCTGTTCTAATCTATGATAGTTAGCTAAAGGGTCTATCGGGTTATTTTTTTCTACCTCTGCAAGCAGGTCAGCGAGGGGCTCCTCTAGTTTTCCCTGGTGTGCTCCACTGGACTTGTTTGCGTTTTTCTGCATCTTTAGTCTGGGTGTTTTTGGTGGGTAGGCTCTCATGAAGCTGCGAACCAAACGCTGGTTTGAATTGAAGTTGAGATTTTGTATTACTCCTGTATCCGTAAATGCTGATGGGTAGTTTGTGGTAATGTAGTCTATCTCATTCCTGTACTTGCCGTCTGGTGATGTCCATGTCCATTTCGTTTTTGTGGGTTTTTTGAATAAGCTGTTGAGCACTATTAGCTTGTTTTCAAACATGAATTCTATCAACCTTTGGCCATTTGGACTTCTCTTGCCGAGTCCGAACTTTCCTAAGACCAACTCATCTCTGTTTTGCTGCTTACCTACTTGAGCGTTGAAGTCTCCCATCACTACTATATGTTCATTTGTGTAGTTTTGCACTAATTGAGAGAGACTATTGTAAAAGTTTTCTGTTTCCTTTGTTTCTGCTTGCTCTGTTGGTGCATACACTTGGATTACAACCCATTTCTTCTTAAAATTTGGCAAGTTGAAGATGATTACAGCCATCCTCTCCGATATTCCTATAAATTGTTCCTAATTATTCCTATAAATGTAGCTTTTTAGTGCTGGTTTCACTAGGAAGCCGACGCCCTTGTGTCCAGCAGTCTCTCCCTTGTAGTACATGATGTAGGTTCGTCTGTCTTCTATGCCTTCGCCTACTCTTCTCATCTCGCTGATACCCAAGACATCCTAATTTATTTTTTCTAATGCTGTTTCCAGCTCCTGGAGACTTTCAGCTGTTCTCAGCGTTCTAGTATTAAGTGTACATATGTGTAGAGTATTGTATATTTTATTTGTTCTTGAAATTTCTATTTCATTATTTTCCTGAGTTGGAGGGTTTTGGTCAGTCGTCCCATGGGGCCCAGCCGGCTTGGGACCTATTTTTATTTCTGTCGCTAGTTTTTTTAATTTTTCTCCTGGTGTGTAGCTTTCCAGTTTGGCCCCTGTGACATGCCACCTTTAGTGCTCTTTGCTACTTGCGACGCAACCTCATCATGGCCTGGTGATGGAGCTTCTTTGCGTTTATATGTGTTGCGTATTGAATAAAGAAAGAATAAAGAAAGCTTAGAGAACATCATCAACGTAATTATTACGACGATGACGTTTTCGTTAGCAAATGAAACTAAAGGTATCAGACGTCTCCTGGCTACTACCGATCTCCTGAGCCAAAGTTCTAACAATAAAATAATCGATTTGCTCTAATTATGGATGAAGATGGTTTCCACTGGCTCTGAGCCCAGGCTAACGTCGGACTATTTACTACTGGAGTCCATTAGACGACCGGGCTACGGTAAGAGATTCAAGTACTTTAACGCGCTCTCTTGTTGCCTTGGGTTAAACACGTTAGGGCCCTATTTCATATACGATAATTCGATGTACTTTATCCCGTCCATTAACAACTAGATTAAAAAGTCGGGAAACTCAGCTTATATTGAAATGTAGTACTAAGCTATGAATTGTAATTTCTCGCTTTACAGGAAGCAAATTGGAAGTGGCAAATTTGAGTAATTTTAAGCGAATGTTGGTAGAAGAACTTGTAAGTGGCTAACCTGGTTTCTGCTTACATCTCCAGTAAATAAGCGTAAGATTAAGTATGTGTATGTTATTTCGACTTAAAGACAAGGGTGTAAGCACTCAACAAAATTGTAACAAGCATTTGGTTTGTATAAAGATGTTATATAGTTATTTTTTAATTTCGTCTTAGCGTCGTTATGAATATTAACGTGGCCACACCTGAATCTTAAGTTTCCGTCTTTTCTCACTTTTTAATCCTACTTTTATAATACCAAACTTAAGTATGTTACCGCATTATACTTTATAGAGTACACAGTAGAGTTATTTGATAGCTACGAAGGTTTCTGTCCCTGTTGATGATTTACTTGATTCCTTTTATTAAGACTGGGTCAAGCAAACTTACGCTCCATAAATAATTCACTGGCAAGTAAATGCAGCATTTACACGTCTATTGACATTTTAATGTGTTAATTCGTATCTACGTACATAACAGCAGAAAAGTATCATTACATTTTTGTCCTTTTGTTTTTTTCAGACGATTGCTCAAACAAAACCATTGTTTTTGGGGTGTCTTCATATATATTATTACTGTTAACCAAATGAAATTATCGATATCGATATAGACCCTTGTATGTCCTCACTGTTGGAGCACAAGTCTCTTCCTGCATCGCAAGAAGTTTAGGCCATACTTCACCACGGGGGCCAAGTCCGGGTTGGTGGAGGATTTGTAAGAAAGTGGCGGGCCTTACTGTCAGAAGTTATCAAGCCGCCCATAAGGCCTCTGGCATGGCTTAACAACTACAATTACATGATAACCGGCACCAACGGCTTAACGTACCATGCAAAGCACGGAAGCGCTCGGAAAAAATACCACTACCGGTAGTCACGGGACGGTCGCCCATCCTGCATCTGAGCGCGCCTGTTGTCGCTTAACTTAAGTGATTGATTCCAATCACTCGGTTCAGCTAGGCCACGAGCGCTCATTGAAATTAATCACCATGAAATTGTTAATTCACTAAAAATTCTCAACAATTGAATCAACTTTGTAGTGACCTGTATTGCAAAAAACCTTTACGTCTTCCCGGGTACGTTTTTTATGTGTATACATATATCACTAATCAGTGTAGTGAGCATATTAATATTGTAGTCTGTAGTTTTCTAGTCTAGTGAAAATTTAATATCCCATCGCTTATGAACCTCCCAAAATGCATTAATGAGCCAGTTGTTGATGCGAATTGCAACGATGTAATATTCAGGAGCTGACGGATTATCAGGCCTACAGGGCGTCGTAGGCAGAAAAGGCCTGCAGAATTCACAGGTTCATATTCACACTCCCGTAGTTCAGTGTTTTTAAAGAGGAAACTCCAACTTTGGTTTGGGAACATAATATAACGCTAATATAGAAAAAAATGGAGCGTCGGAAAGCTCACTTCAGCATACTTTCAAAATATCAAACTAAAATTAATAAAGATCGGAATAAACTATGGTTAAATAGTATTACGGTCCGTGCCGACTAACTCACTCATTTATGTATTATATTACATTTAACATAATATAAAATGTTATGAATAAATAGATATTTTCGATGAGACCGCAGAACTGATTTAATAATAATAACTCCACATAACACAGTTACTTGCCCTGTCCCAAACTAGGATACTGTGCTATGGTAGCGGGGCAAAGTCCTAAAAAACACGACCTCCAGCGTGGTAATAAGCCGTGCCAATGCCAAGACAGAAATTGCCAATTCGCGGTGGGCACGAGTGGTTCTCAAGCCCATACTTTCTCCCTGAGAGTAGGCCCTGTGCCCTGCAGTGAGACGTTTATAGTATACATGAAAAAAATGTGTGAGAGGGACATTCAGCGCTTATCCAGGGGCTTGAAACGGTACCGTATCGGTCAAACTGATTGGTTTCTTCCTGTATCGCAGGAAGGTTAGGCCATTTTCCACCACGGGGGCCAAGTCCGGCTTGGTGGAGTCTGCCACTTAGAAGGGCCAAAGCTCACTTATTAAAAAATTCACCGAAATTTTTTACACCACGCTGTATAACGCGCAGGGGTCCGCCGTTGTAAGTTGGTTCATTTGGATGATTCGACACCTCCCGCGGGATTTAACCCTTCGTGAATGCAAATTCAAAGATATTCTTTTGTTCGCGTTAACGATCTAATTTCGACCGTTAGTGCTTGCTATTTTACACTTTGAATTACGAACTGAGTATTGTCTTTACGACCCTCAAACTACATTTATTTGTACCTATCTTGATCGTAAATCTTTATGACAATAACATGAGTTTCCAGTTGAAAATGGCAGTACAAATGATACGACAAAGAGTTTCACATATGCGTCCACTGTACTTGGTTGGGTTATAAGTGATTGTGTGAGTGAAATGTAAAGGTTGATGTGTCGGCTGTTTATTTTACAGATATTTTATTAGAAGCGCTCGTAGCCTAGCTGAACCGAGTGATTGGAATCAATCACTTGAGTAAAGCAACAACAGACGGGGTCAGGTGCAGGATGGATGACCGTCCCATGTCTACCGCTAGTGGCTGTATTTCCGCGCGCTTCCGTGCTACGCAAGGCACGTAAAGCCGTTGGCGCCGGCTGTCATGTAACGCCAGTCGTTAAGCCATGTCAGAGGCCTTTTTTGGCGGCCTTCTTGCAGGAAGAGACCTGTTCCCCAGCAGTGGGGAACAGGTCTCTTCCTGCAAGGGTTGATATCGAACATAATGTCTTAGAAAACAAAATCATTGGTACATGCCGGGATTGTATGAAATGTCTGAAAAAAGTTTTTGGCGATTTCTGTCATTTCTAGTATTGAAACCTTAAATAGTCTTTTGATCCCCCCACGAAATAGGATCGATTGGCATAATTTTTTTTTTGTATTTCAGCATTTTTTCGCTGACTGTACATTATCTCAAAAGACTGTGAAACCAGTTCTTAATATCTTAAAAAGTTGGAGATGGTCTCCTAGGTTTCCTATTTTCGTTTCCTGTAACTATAACGATTAAGGTACCTGCCCTTACTGACCCGTCTCAAAAATCCACCCTGTATGTACAGTACATGCCAGGTTTCGAACGCACGACCTCCCCCACGCGACCCACGAAGATGGCGCTCTACCGCTCCGCTACCACCGCTCAAATTATTTTTGTAGGGTCCTACTAATATTATAAATGCAAAAGTTTATAAGTATGGGTGGATGGATGGATGGATGGATGTTTGTTACTCTTTCAGGTAAAAACTACTAAATGGAGTTTAATGAAACTTTACAATGATATAGCTTATACATCAGAATAACACATAGGCTACAATTTATAAAGATATTGTGTGAATAATTGTCTAACATATGGCGATAAGTGTCAAGTAAGCAGGAAAAAATCTAAAATCTGCGGGCTATTCTGGCGTGCGTTGCCAAAATATTTTGTACGCCAGGCTGATATAAGCTACTTGAAATACTAATCCTGCGCAGACAAAGTCGCGGACACAAGCTAGTCTATATTAAAATTATCTTTGCATATCTACCGAAGTGATGCAGTTAAATTACCAATTTAAAAAAAGAGCCCTGAGCTAATAACTATTAGAGAATAAATACCAATTAAAATTCAATCGCAGGATGCAAAATAAAATTCAAGGCGCTCTATCGGTTCGATACTACCGCTCGAATTATTTTTGTACGACCTACAAGAAAATTATCTTTGCATGTCTACCGAAGTGATGCAGATAAATTACTAATTTTCCACCCGGCTACCAAGCTGACAAGGCGACGCAAACCATCTTTAGTGCTTGACAAACCTCTAATATGCATAACGACATCAAAGACGAAAGAAGAATACCCTGTATAAAAATACGTATAGCAGGGTTGCCAAACCTAGGGTCCACAGATTCATCAGGGCCCCTGCGATGAATGCCTAAGATGTTATGATACTAGACTTGAGAGCCTAACATATTACATGTGGAGTTCAGTGCAAATAGTCTAGACTGAATCACACTACTTCTTAGTCATTTTAGTAGCTATTAAATTTAAAATTGGTATGAAGAACTTCACATTAAAGTTCTTTAGGACCAGCTTGCCGTCGCTTTGTAAGACAATGTCCTATTTAATGTTTCGTGTGCAATAAAGTATAAAGTAAAGTAAGTTACCTGTACCTATCCTAGTTTCGTTTGCAACTAATAAGCTACCTGTTAGGAGTGGGTCGTTGTCCGATTTTTCGACGACGAAACGCAACCGTTTTTTCTGGAACGAAAACAGGTCCTCGAAACGGTCCTCGTTCGCAACTGGTTTCATTGTATGTGAACGAGCAAGGCGCAGAGGACGGTCAAACGAGTGCGAACGAGACGAAATCACGAAACATCGGAAAAAATAAGTTGTTTTACACGATATTCGACTGTATACTCATAGACATAAAGATTACTTTATTGTATCACAGACCAAAACGAACGGAACGAGCAAGGAGCCGACGACGACGTCGCAATGATCTCATTACGTTCTAGGCTCTATTAATATAGCACTAAAGGACATATCCGCGTCAATCTAAGGACTGGTCTCGCGACGAACAAACGCTGGCACTGCTTTAGAGTCGCTGGAACTGCTTTAGAATGAAACGTAAAACGGTCCTATCGTCGCGAAACACAAAACGGTCTTATAAAACAGTTCGTCTTTGCAACGATCACGCCTACTACCTGTAACCTTGTTTCGTTTGCAACTAAATACCTCTGTAAATTAGGTCTCTCAGACTTAGCATAAATTCGAACAAGAAAACGTAAACAATTAAAGTTAAGAATGATGTCGTCGAATTATAAGTAAATTCAATGCTTACGTTACCAAAAACATATCTTAATTTGACGTCTCGTCAATGATGTCAATCCTTGGTATGTCTGACTGCTGGGGCACAGGTCTCTTCCTGCAACGCACACGAACGTCACGCCTTACTCCACCACGGGGGCCAAGTCCGGGTTGGTGGAGGATTGTAAGACAGTGATAGGTCTCGTCGATTTTCGAAATCAAATTTATCTAACTAACCAATTATCTTTATTGACACCATAATGAGCCGGTGTCAATGCACTGCTGGGCATGGGCCTCTCCGAAGACATGTCACTGAGTCCGATCTTCGGCTCTTCATTCACAGTCACTACCCACCACTATGGGAATGACCAATTATTTATAACGTTAAATAATATGTTACCGTACACTTCCACTTCCACACAAGACTTGTGTGGAAGTGTCTTGTATTCAAGAGGTCATGGGTTCTTACTCCGGGCATGCACTTATGACTTTATTGTCTTAGACAAGTTAAGAACGTTTGTGAGTTTGTAAGGACAATGTCACTCACTAACTGTGAAGGAATACATTGTGAGTAAATCTGAGTGTCTGAAGTGTTAAGATACCTCAGAGCGTGAAATATCCAAGCCGCGGTGGGCACGCGTAATAATTACGCCCATACTATCTCTCTCTCTGTGAGACTGCTGGCGCGATGCAATGGTACGTTTAAAGGCTAGGTAGATAAAAAAGACCAAAGGCACGTACAGCGTTTATGGTAGTTATATACTAAAACGGGTTAATTTGCGATTATTTATTAGCTAAAATTTAATTACCTTATATTCCCGACGTTTTGACTGCCACCCGCCACTTCAGCCTAGTCTCGCATGGTGATTAATTAATATAAATTAATTTTCTGAGAAAAGTGGGACATTTTTTCGCTTACCTCAAAAGTCCAAACCTACATAAATAATAGAATAGATAAGGTTTATTCCAAAGACAAGACACACATAACACAACAACAAAAGTACAGTAAAAGCATGGTGCTCACAGTAAAAGTACGTTTTGTGAGTTAAAATTAAACATGCACATAAATACGCATATTCCCTTATTTTTTTCCACAACCATAGTACGCAAAAAGGTCCATGTGATTTTTTTTATTTAAAATTGTAGTATTTCTTAATGATTTGCGATACTCATACATCGCGATACACATATACATTGAAGAAGTCTAATCGCAATAACGTTTAACCTAATAAATAGTCACGATTAGACCCGTTTTGTAGTTATAGACTGCGAAAAGGTTAAGAAACCCTGGTATAGAGTGTCGAAAAGTTGCTGCGGGCAGCATGTACTAGCGGGTAAAGGTAAAGGATCTCGCGAGGTTCCCACGAGATGAAAGGAAGCCTGAAGGTGTACCTGACACTTTCAAGCAGTTCCAATCAAAGCGGGGCCTTAAATATTAAAAGGCCATTACACTAATGAATCGTATCAGATTTCGCTTGCGTCGACGGCGCGCTGCCTTCAATGTATCTTTTGGACGCCTCTTGGATGAAAATGCACGGGCGTCTTGTGAGGCGCTGCCGGCTTTGTTCCAAGTTCAAAGTTTTCCCCGTGCATATTTTAAAATACTTGTTTTTTCCTCGGGATTCTCATTACAGCGGCGGAGTGGACGAATTTTCCGCTTTCCGAAATGATATACGGCTGAGTGTAGAGGCGTTTAGAAAATGATACATGTTGCGGGTAGAGCAGTATCTATGTAAATTTTCTTCCTCCTACTTTCAAATGCGTTTTTAGACGGTCTTTGTATGGCTTTTAGAGAAGTTACGTTCGTTTAAGTGTTGACTTCTTTTAAAAAAGAAATACGCGGGACTTTTCTTCACAAGGTTTCAGAGTGTTGAGACTTATTTTATGAAACTGACTCACGCATGTATGCCGCTGTGATAGCCAGTGTCCAGAGCTGGTCATATATAATAATAATAATAAATTCTTTATTTTAAATACCAAAATTTTTACATGTAATCGTTTGGTCGACCACAATCGTCAATATACATACATACATACAAACATACAAACACACACACACACACATACACACACACACACACCCTTACATGCATACATACATACATACATACATACATACATACATACATACATACATACATACATACATACATACATACATACATACATACATACATACATACATATTACATACACCCTTACATACATACATACATACATACATACATACATACATACATACATACATACATACATACATACATACATACATACATACATACATACATACATACATACATACATACACTCACGCTGTATCCCAGGGGGGTAGTCAGAGATACCTACTATACATACAGAAATTGCCATAGATTGTATAAATGGAAGGTAATAAAATTTTACCTTATAAATAATCGTGATGAGACGCATTTTAATATAATAATGTAGCCTATATCCGTCCCACTGTAGGTCACTAGGCCTTCTCTCGGAGAGAGAGTAAGGGCTGAATCGCAAAGGGCCGTATGTACGTTACTTAGAAAACAAAGTCCTTATTAGGTACATGCCGGGGTTTGCAACCACGACCTCCCAATAGAGAAGCCGAAGTTCTACCACCGCTACCACTGTTTTAATTATATTACTATGTACGAGTATAGGTAAGCTTTGCTAGTCATTAAAAATACTAGCGTTTTTGAAAATATATATGAAATTTTATCAGAATTATTAAGAAGCAAGTATGATACTAATATATCTATATATATATTTATAGATGGTGTAGGCTTGCCCAGGACCTATACCATCCTGACAGCTTAGTCGGCCCAGCCCACAGGAAAGACTAGTCAATACGTGCGGAGCCAACCAAGCCGCGGGTTTCCTCACGATGCTAACGGTGTAGGATACTAAAATAGTACTTATATAATAGTATTTTATAATAATACAATATAATTAGAACTAAAATATCATAGGCTTCATTTATAAAGGCTTCCTATAATTTATAATGTTGCGTGCCCTACAGGGTCAACAAAGATCATATTTTTAGTTATATCATCTGTATATACTTATGGAATGCAATAAATTATATGGAACAATTAACTAGGTAATTCTTTTCCTTAAATTGTGGCTCTCCTTTAAATGACTGAAATGACGTGCGATAAAAATACAAATTACGAGCTTGGGCAACTTACACGTCAGGTTCCGAAACAGGATTTCGCTGCCTGGAAACTGATTTAGTTTTTATCCACGTAACGGAAACTGTGGATAAATACCAGTAACATTTTATCAGTACATCAAATTGCCTGTAACAACGGTACGCTAGTTGAATTAGCCCGCTTAGTGGTCGTGGGAGAACAGCGTACTGTCAAAATTAAATGTTAACTTCGTATTTCCAAACACGGGCCGTGCTTAATGAATTCCACCCATTGACAAGTGTAACAGTTAATAAAGCGATAGCGGGAAGGGTTTCATTAAATCTGTTTGCTGTTTGGCCCATATTTGCTCTCCGCTTAATTAACAAACGCGTTTAAACTTTAAGTAAATGTGTAGTACAAGATTTGTGTAGGCCAAGCAGGGTTGCCCATAATTCACGATTTCGGCTTCTGATACAGTCTGTTAGCTTTTAGAATATACCTCGGCTACTATCGGATAGAATCGGATATATTCGTGTAATATAAATATCGGAACTAATATGACACATAACTTTACAAAATAGTGAAGAAAAGTTTTATACAGAACAGGAAGTAGTATTACACTGGTGTGCTTCCGGCGAAAACCGAATCCAACTCCAGATCTCGAAGTATATTCTAAAAGCTGACAGACTGTAGATATTTTGTTAATAGTATTTTTAATGACTCGTGAAACTCATACGTACTCGTAAGTTACGTATTAAAACGGGTCTGATCGTCTATATTTACTAGGTAATTACCCGACGATCCGGCAATGTTACAGTTGCCGTGGTGGTCACGAGCAAACTGAAATGGCGGGTGCCGGTAAAAACTCGGAAATAGATAGATATATAGAATATTCTCTATTGTACTTGTAGACCGGAATAACATAAGATAAGAATATTCTACATTGTACACCAGGAAAAAACAAACATAAATAGTTTCAAAGATACAGTACAATAGGCGGCCTTAGTGCTTAGATCTCTCCCAGACAACCTATTATGGGGAAATGACGGACGGAGGAAAGAGGAGTAGATGGAGAATCTAAGGCAATTAAACTTTAGGTAATTAATAATCGCGATTATTCCCGTTTAAGATAAAACTATACCTAATAAAGGTTGTACATGCTTCTCGTCTTGCTTTATGTAGCCGAGAAACATCCCACTGCAAGGCACAAGCCATCTCTCAGAGAGAGAGAAAGAGAGTATGAGCTAACATACCAAGCGTGCCACCGCAGATTGACTAAGGTTGAACACCTCAGACACTCAGATTTTCTCACGATGGTTTCCTTTACAGTTAGCGATAATTGTTACTACTCATGTTTTGTCCAGACGAGAAAGTATTTAGAAGAGACTGGATTACCAGCGTAAAATTACTTCTCGTTAACAAACGTTTAGAGTTGAATAGACTTCCACGAATCTGTTATTATACTCGTACCTGAGGCCTTTCACAGAACAGCCCAAGGTTTTCTATAACTATTTGATGTGCATTGCAGAGTCGTTTAATACGCAGATTAACAAGTAGGAACACTTGCTACGCGATGTACATCGAAACGTCGTAGTAAGCCATGTTTTTAGTTTGTGACGGAAATGTTAGTTTTACTATACCCTGTGTAGGGTAGTTTAGCCGGTTTACGGCCATTTAAGGACATTTTCATATTCAGAGCGATTTTTTTCAATGACAGAGTAAACAAAAATGGACAAATAAAATACTTTTGAATCGTAAAACTATTGCAATTTCCATTTTTCAAACCTTCATCTAAGAAAACATTATCGTTTAATTATAAAAAATAAAAATATCGTGAGGTGTCGATTTTGCCCTTTCCCGGCCACCTATTTCAGTTTACGGCCACTTGTTTTGTTAGTTTTCGGCCAATTTTTGTTTTTTCTAATAACTCTTATTTTTATGGTGGTGTATCGTTTTTAAATAACAATAAAATGAGTAAAAAAAATCAAAGAGCTTTTAATATTGTTTACTTAAAACTAAAACATTAACCAATTTCCGGCCTCTCAATAAATCATGGCCGATAAACAAAATTGCTCAACCCGGGTTTCGGCCACCTTGCATAAAATGGCCGACAACCTAATTTGAAGGAGTTAACTTTCGGCCGCCAATGTCAATATATAATTAAACTCTTTCGAACAAATCAAGGATAAAAGAGTTGTCTTAGATCAGGATCTTAGTTAATATAAGAGAAACTTATTGAAATAAATAGATTTACTAGTATTTATCACCGCTTTTATAAATGACCGAAAAATAACCTAAATATCCTTAGTTCTCGGTCATTTTATTACACTTAGGCCGAAAAGTGGATTTACGAAGTCCCTCTCTCGGCCACCGTTATACAAAACAATTTAAATGGATTTTAAGCACGAATGCAATTAGTAAACATGCGGCCGAAATCTAACTGCATAAATCAGGATACTTTTTAAATTATATCTTAACAATATGATTTGGAAAAAGTGATTATTCAATGGTAAAGTAATGAATTTATAATCGTAGGATCGGTGTCAGATTTCGGCCAGGCGGCCGAGAATCAACTGGCTCGTTAAAATTGAAGTTAGTTATCCGTCCACCTAATATTTACTAAAAGTACTAAGTATTATAGACATTTTCATCAAAATAACATCAGTTTAACATATTAACTGTGCATTATAATAATATTTTGGTGGATAAATCAATACACAATGTCGTAACTTACCATGCAAATAATTGGCGCGCACTATTTTTTTCTCTGCTTTCGACACACACTCACATTGCTTGAAACGCGAGGGAAAACTGACGAAACAAATGAAACGCTACTAAGATACTTAATTATGTAGGCAAAGACATCATTAGAATCTATGCGGTAACAATAGATTTTTTACTCGGGCGTATTTTATTTTCTTATTATTTCGTAAAAACTGCGTGATGGCCGAAAACTGAAGGTGGCCGGCAAACCGACTAAGTTACAGTCACTTGAAGAAGAGAAGTCATCACAATTTATTTTCGCGACTCAGTGAACGAAATATCAGTCTAGTAATAAACAGGTAAAATTGTTTACTGACTGTAAGAACTTCTTGAGGAGCGACTGCAACGTAGTGAATGCTATGAACGGAAAAGTGAGGAACTATATTTAATTGCGAAATTGTGTAATGTACTTCAACTGTTACAATTAAAAACTCTTAACGAGGTCCAGTTTCTTTACAGAGAAAAATAATGACTACTCTAAAGGTGTGTTCAATGGAAAAGTACAAAAGTTTGAAACAAGACAAATCCAATCTATGGAGTTTAGAAATCTGTTATTAAATAATTATAATGATATTAATATATACCTTTTACAGATACATTATATTTATACACAGTCTAGTTATAACTCCAATTTAAACTAGGGTGGTGGAGTGATCACGTGGACGCTGTAGTGACTGGAACATATTTTTAGATGGCCTGTCTACCAGTACCTACACCATAATCTTACCTTAGTAGGCTCAATTCACAGGTAAGAGTATTGATACCTAACTAGACTCGAAATTCCTCAGGGATTCTTTGTACGCAATTAGTGAGTGGTTTTGTTCTAAGAAATCAACCGATGTTCGCCATTGCGGAGCTGTACCTGGATTAAATGTAAAATCAAACTACAACTAATAGTGTATTAGTAAGTAGTTTTTTTTTCGAAATCTGGGTATTTGGGTATCTGTGAGTATGGCCTAACCTTCCTGCAATGCAGGAAGAGACCCGTGCCCCAGAAGTGGGGACATACAGGGTTGCAATCGCTGGGTAGCTTGCAGTGCAAAGTGCAAACTAAAGGTACATAATTACTTTAGTTTGCACTTTCTTTGAATCCCCACATAAGTAGGTACAGTTCGGTATCTGACCTCACGAACTCATGCATGTGAGTTAATGATTTATTGATACTTTACCGCTTCTTAATTTATTAAACACCCTGTCAATATATCATGCATCATCCGAATGGGAACGCACAAACTGGAAAATATTGGAGACTATCCAATAATGTCTAGTAATGAAAACAACTCTCGGAAAAAGGTACGAAAGATGTCTGCAATTTCCGAATGAAATCTTTACGAGCAAGACAATGGGTGTTTACTGGCAGCAATGGAAACTTGGACTTCGGACGCTGACCAACGCTTGATAATAGGACTCCTTTGGCGCTAGTGTAGCTATACGACAGGATGTTATACGACTCCGCAATACAGCAGAATAGAATACAAAGCGTCAGTAATATCAAAGGGATCTGTCCCTTTCAGTCCTCAAAATATGTCCAGAATTATGAAGAACTTACTTGTATACAAATTTCGAACAAATTAATGGACAGTACCGTAGTTCTAGAAGTTTTCAGTGGTTATTTTTCATGTAGTTCATTGATTACAATGACAATCACCGGCTAAATGCGAGTTAACTCGTGCACAGAGGTTTTCAAAGTACAATATATATGTAATTATAATAATTATTAAGCTTTACCAAAAATGTATTTTATTTGATTTCGTTTGGCACCTTTTATTATTACTTGTGAGTAATGTAGACGGCACTAAGTTTGACGACACATTTGTACGTAATACGGTTTTATAATAAATTGTTTTAAAAGTATGCAAGTGTAAAAAACAACACCTTAAATATCACTATCTATTTGGAAATCCAACAGTGTAAAGTAAAAAAAATATCTACAATCAATTATCGTGACAATAAAACAAAAATAGATTTCAGTTATAACTATTTGTATTGTATGTGAGCGCCCCTTGTACTTTAAGTTTTCGTATATTTTACTATCTCTTCTTGAGTCTATTTGCCATAGTTCACAATTATTGTTTACTTATTACAGTTCGTGAAATAATAAATCATAGAGGTCAGATAGAAACACATCGTAAGAAACGTCACGTTTGCACTCATCGGAATGAATCTTCAACATCTCGAAATACTTGGGGCCGTATTAATATAGCTCTCCTACAGATCAAACTCAGCAGTAAGAGCATTTTATTAATACGGACTTTAGTTCCTTCAGAAAGCCACAGAGATTGTCCCTTTCGAGGACTATATTTGCAAGAAGGCAAGTCTAGGGGTGTTGGCAGAAGGCCGGCCGTCGGAGCGAACAACTCATTTTACGCTTCAAGTCACCAATTCGATCGGAAATAGATGCTACACATACTTTCGAGCATTATGCGTGAATGAAGTCGAGGTACCTCCCCTTAAATTGTGTTTTCTTTTCTTCTATGCTCCAAGTCGATTGTGATCTTTTATCTCTTCATCTGCCAGATTTATCTTTCTGCAGTATCTTTGGTTATTTATTTCTCCGTTTCGATATTTATCTTTTCGTTTGAATATGTGATAATGGGTAAGATTACCCATTACACGTAGGTACCAGATATTGCTGGTAGTAAGGCGACCAATTCTATCTTAGCTTTTGCAGTTTCTGCAACTGTTTTTCCGGTATATTCATCACCATCAACATCACCAACCCATTATGCCCCACCCAGCGGCACTGGTTTCTTCCAGTACCTCTGGGTGGGGCAATATTATTATTATTATTAATAAAATTCTTCATGGAACAAAATCTTTTGCACATAGGTGATTTTAATGCTACTTAGCATTGTTTACCAGCTAACCTAAGGCTATACTATAAATAATATTCTTATCTTATCTTAATTTTTAACCGCTTTCCAGCCTTGGTGAGAAAAATAAAAAACCCTGACTACAGAGTCTTTATGGTTCCTCCGCAGTCAGGTAAAAACAAAATATAAATGACATTGGGAGCCTTATGAAGTTTGAATTAACAAACTAAGGAACCCAAATCTAGCTCTGCTTACTATGCTACGGCTGAATCTGATTCTGCTTTAGTTGAAAGGTTTAAAGAATCCCTTCACCGGGAGCGTTCCCAATTTAACAGTATTGTCGTACGTAACTCAGTGTAGTATTGTAAAGAGGTTCAAAATTTCACTGATACCGGTGAGTGGCCCATTAGCTCAGTTGGGAGAGCTCTGGCACGGTTAGCCAGAGGTCGCAGGTTCGAGTCCCGGCATGTAGGCAAAGTAGGTACTCGGGGCTGTAAGTGATGCAAATTACTTCAGCCAGATGTCGCTGCCTGTACGTAATACAGAGAATATTGTAAAGAGGTTCGAAATGTCACTGATGCAGTTGAGTCGCCCATTAGCTCAGTTGGGAGAGCTCTGGCACGGTTAGCCATAGGTCGCAGGTTCGAGTCCCGGCATGGGTGGAATTTTTAACCTCTAAATAGTATTTGTTTTTAAAAAAGTATTGTCGTTCCAAGTCGCAAGGAACAATCACTTTTCCAATACCTTATTGCCGCTATCATGTAGGTAGTAGGAGGTAGGAAAAGGCAGAAGGCAATATATTACAAAGTTCGGGCAATGGAAAACGATATGGACAATTTCCTCTCCGATTGTAATGTTTCCGTTATGGGGACATTTCTTTAGGGGACGAAGCAATAAACATTACGGGGCATTTGAGTGCTGAGTCAACAATAACATTCACCGTGTAATATCATCTGTGGACATCACGTCGAGATGGGATCCGTGAATGCCAATAACCCGTCCGGTGCCTTGTTTGAATTATGGAGAGTACAATGTTAGCACGTGCGTGACTTTTAAAGACAATACCATGTTTTGTAAAAAGACAAGTAGGTACCTAAAACTGTTTCGATATTATAGGATTCATCGATTTTTACAAAAGCTGAAACTTTTATCCACATAATTTTATTCCAGCCAGTCGAAAAAAAATGGAGTGTGTGAAAGGAGAGCGGAGGAATAAAGTTCAAACAACAGTAATTAACTACTGCTACTTACATTTTGAAATAAAATACTACTTACCAATATACTATTAATGTTGTTTTTTTACTTTTTAATATTTAAAACGAAACGAAACCTAAACCTATTTTCTAATCACGCTCTATAATTTTTTTATTTAAATTGTATATAATATAAAGACGAAAGTTTGTGTGCATGTTTGTTACTTCTTCACTTCTAAAGGGCTGGAGCGATTTTAATAAAATTTGGTATGGAGTTAGCTGACACCCTGGATTAACACATAAGCTACGTTTTACTGCGGGAAAATATCTTAATCCCATGGAAAAATCGATAAACAGCGGGTAACACCGCGGTAGATGTATTTTCTAATTTAAATAATATATTTGAGATCACTGGCTGGCGGCGTTGCCTCGCTGTATAGATAGGCTTGATCTTTGGCCAAAATAGACACTAGCCTTCGGGACTCCTGATATCTGATTTCACATTTAATGCACCTACAGGAAAGATTAGTCAATACGTCCCGAGCAAACCAAGCTGCGGGTTTCCTAACGATGTTTTCCTTCACGGTTAGCGCTGTGGGCTAGTCCGACTAAGCTGTCAGTTTGATATAGGTGCTGGGCAGGTCTACACCTTCTAAAACCATATCCTAGGCACTGCAGCTTGCGAGTGGTCCCTTCACCCATCTAGTGTGAGTGAAGATGCCACTGGACGCTGTATAAATCATCTCAATACGTAGATGTAAAAAGGCCAAGGCATCTACAGCTCCTCAATAAAACCATGTATCTCAATATCTACCTGTAAGATTTGCAACTCATGATCTAATGAAATAAACTAAGAATCTCCAACTTCACGTCAGAAGCACTGTTAACAAAATTCTGCAGCGATCCCTCAGCGAGACAATAATATCCTCACAGAGCCTTTTCCGGAGCGTCTCATGCAATTAAAAAGAGTTTTCCTTGCGACAAAGGCCCTCCTTTTAATCGACTAAAAAATAAAGGAGTTTTTCTAGTCCATTGTTCCACAAAAAGTTAGGAAATTTATATGGATAGTAAATGGATAGTAAAATAGGGGATGATTGATGTTTCACCTACATTATTTCAATTTGTAAGCCAATCGCGACGAAACCTGCCAAAGAATGCAAGTGTAATGAGACTACATTATAATAAAGACCAGAAGTTGATCTGACGATGGCGGATTTACAGTACTTCTTATTTGGGCTTATTCCATTTACCTTAATAATACCTTGGACTTAGAATTATGACTGTCATCGTGAATCATAAAGTAAGGTAAGGTGAAAGTAGAGTAGATAATATAACTAAAAATGAAATAAATAACATATAGATAGATAAAAATAATATTCTTTTCATTCCATCTGCTCGAAATGACGTATTTTGATCCTTAAAGTTATTGCCCAAAACAATCTATTGCTAACCAACCAAACATGTATGGTAAATATATAAATTCAAAAATAAAAAATAGAAAGTATAGAATTTCTATGTATAGAAAAAAATAGAATTTCTTTCTTTCTTCTTTCTTCTTTCAAATTCAAAATTGGATTTTGAGACATCCAATTTTGAATTTATATACCTACGCTACCACGTTTTATTGAGATAACCTCTTATCCACCCTTGAGGACTTGACCTATATGTTTTACGCTCTAAACAAGCAAGAAGTATTAAACCAGAGTATCAAACTGCTTTGTGTCTCAAACTCGTTGCGTTGAAACTTTTTGCTCTCATCTTGGAAATAAAAATGTCAAAAATTTGAATTTGGAAGGCCAATTTTTCATTGGATAACGTTTGCAACAATTGCATTGGCGCGCATAGTGTGATTAATTTCTTATTGCATTCCACACAGATGTAGTGAAAAGCAGAGTGTTCGTCACGGGCGCAAAATGTTATCTATCTAAACTATCGCTCAGGCTTCAATTTCACAACCTCGACTCGAAAACTTTATTTGCGCCCTTGGCGAACAAATACTATTATTGTTTGTACATGAGGAATTACATTTTTTATCAACCCATTGTATGTCCCCACTGCTGTGCAGTGTGCACGGGTCTCTTCCTGCACCGCAGGAAAATTAGACCATTCTCCACCAAGGGTCCAGGTCCGAGTTAGTGGAGATTTTAAAACAGTAGCAGGCCTTACTGTCAGAAGTTATCATGTCGCCCATAATGCCTCTGACATGGCTAAATAACTGCCATTACATGAAAGCCGGTACCAACGGCTTAGCGTGCTTTGCGAAGCATGGCAGCGTTCGGAAAAAAAGCCATCAACGTTAGTCACGGAATGGTCACCCATCCAGCACCTAACTGCATAATTACATTACCCAGGAATTACATAGGTAAGTCTTACATAATAACAATACAGCACAGTAGAATTGGCAATAGTAATAATTCGTAATAGTAATCTGTACTAATACTTAGTTTAATTAAATTAAGTTAAGTTATAATCTATAAAGGTTGTTTAAAAACTGTTAGAATACTACAATACTTTTTTGTTTCTGTTTTCTTTATATCTATTCCATCATCATCATCAATCTATTATGTCCCCACCGAGGGGCACGATCTCTATACCTATCTATTATTAAGTACATAACTTAAATGGTTGCTAGCTGGCCGTTTTTAGCTAATATAATATAGTATAATTTCACTTAAGCGCCAAAATTTCTTACTTACATCAGAATTATTTTAGTTTTCGCTCCGTTGTTTTTCGTTGGTTATTATTTTTGTAAAAAAAAACTTTGTTTCCACTACGCACATAGGGCGGTGAATGAATAAGCAAATTAATTAGGAGCTCCTTCATTCAGGGAACTATTGTGCCATTGTTCGCGGTAGGCGCGGTTGCATCCAAGTGAACACCTCATTGTGCGCGCCATCATTGTTGGAACGTTCGTGTAACACCTACTGTGTGCGACACCTGGATATAGCCCTTTTCCCGATATTGGCACCTGCGCCGAACACGATAAGAGCCACCGTAAAGCCGCGACTGCCGCCGTCTGTACAAGCTTTCTCTTGTTAGTATTTGAGCTTTACATTTAAACAGGGCCAGTTATTACGTTTGTTTAATGCTTTTTTTATGTAGTCCATAAAAACGACGACCTCTGTGGCGTAGCGGTAGCGCATCTGCCTACCATACGACAGGTCCCGGGTTCGAACCCTGGCTGGGGACAAAAAAAATCAGGTCTTGGATGTTTACATGTTTGTGATGTCGTTGTTTCTGGTTCCCACGACACAGGGTATCCTAGTGTGGGGCTAGAAGCAATGTATGTGCCTGTATATAAATGTTATGTTATGTTTGTTATAAATCCTACTGCAGGGCACAGGTCTTCTCTGAGAGAGAGATACAGAGAGAGACAGAAAGAGATCTCAGAGAGTGAGCGTATGGGATTAATTGCCACAAACAAAAAAACAAACAAGCAAGCAAGCAAGCAGGCAGGCAGGCAGGCAGGCAGGCAGGCAGGCAGGCAGGCAGGCAGGCAGGCAGGCAGGCAGGCCGGCAGGCAGGCAGGCAGGCAGGCAGGCAGGCAGGCAGGCAGGCAGGCAGGCAGGCAGGCAGGCAAATAAATAAATAAATAAATAAATAAATAAATAAATAAATAAATAAATAAATAAATAAATAAATAAATAAATAAATAAATAAATAAATAAATAAATAAATAAATAAATAAATAAATAAATAAATAAATAAATAAATAAATAAATAAATAAATAAATAAATAAATAAATAAATAAATAAATAAATAAATAAATAAATAAATAAATAAATAAATAAATAAATAAATAAATAAATAAATAAATAAATAAATAAATAAATAAATAAATAAATAAATAAATAAATAAATAAATAAATAAATAAATAAATAAATAAATAAATAAATAAATAAATAAATAAATAAATAAATAAATAAATAAATAAATAAATAAATAAATAAATAAATAAATAAATAAATAAATAAATAAATAAATAAATAAATAAATAAATAAATAAATAAATAAATAAATAAATAAATAAATAAATAAATAAATAAATAAATAAATAAATAAATAAATAAATAAATAAATAAATAAATAAATAAATAAATAAATAAATAAATAAATAAATAAATAAATAAATAAATAAATAAATAAATAAATAAATAAATAAATAAATAAATAAATAAATAAATAAATAAATAAATAAATAAATAAATAAATAAATAAATAAATAAATAAATAAATAAATAAATAAATAAATAAATAAATAAATAAATAAATAAATAAATAAATAAATAAATAAATAAATAAATAAATAAATAAATAAATAAATAAATAAATAAATAAATAAATAAATAAATAAATAAATAAATAAATAAATAAATAAATAAATAAATAAATAAATAAATAAATAAATAAATAAATAAATAAATAAATAAATAAATAAATAAATAAATAAATAAATAAATAAATAAATAAATAAATAAATAAATAAATAAATAAATAAATAAATAAATAAATAAATAAATAAATAAATAAATAAATAAATAAATAAATAAATAAATAAATAAATAAATAAATAAATAAATAAATAAATAAATAAATAAATAAATAAATAAATAAATAAATAAATAAATAAATAAATAAATAAATAAATAAATAAATAAATAAATAAATAAATAAATAAATAAATAAATAAATAAATAAATAAATAAATAAATAAATAAATAAATAAATAAATAAATAAATAAATAAATAAATAAATAAATAAATAAATAAATAAATAAATAAATAAATAAATAAATAAATAAATAAATAAATAAATAAATAAATAAATAAATAAATAAATAAATAAATAAATAAATAAATAAATAAATAAATAAATAAATAAATAAATAAATAAATAAATAAATAAATAAATAAATAAATAAATAAATAAATAAATAAATAAATAAATAAATAAATAAATAAATAAATAAATAAATAAATAAATAAATAAATAAATAAATAAATAAATAAATAAATAAATAAATAAATAAATAAATAAATAAATAAATAAATAAATAAATAAATAAATAAATAAATAAATAAATAAATAAATAAATAAATAAATAAATAAATAAATAAATAAATAAATAAATAAATAAATAAATAAATAAATAAATAAATAAATAAATAAATAAATAAATAAATAAATAAATAAATAAATAAATAAATAAATAAATAAATAAATAAATAAATAAATAAATAAATAAATAAATAAATAAATAAATAAATAAATAAATAAATAAATAAATAAATAAATAAATAAATAAATAAATAAATAAATAAATAAATAAATAAATAAATAAATAAATAAATAAATAAATAAATAAATAAATAAATAAATAAATAAATAAATAAATAAATAAATAAATAAATAAATAAATAAATAAATAAATAAATAAATAAATAAATAAATAAATAAATAAATAAATAAATAAATAAATAAATAAATAAATAAATAAATAAATAAATAAATAAATAAATAAATAAATAAATAAATAAATAAATAAATAAATAAATAAATAAATAAATAAATAAATAAATAAATAAATAAATAAATAAATAAATAAATAAATAAATAAATAAATAAATAAATAAATAAATAAATAAATAAATAAATAAATAAATAAATAAATAAATAAATAAGTATACATATTTGCATTAATTGATTAATAGTTGATTTATACATTTTGATTAAATAAATTTTGAGATCTTGTATTGATTGGTGTAGCAAAATGATTTGACGATTGGTGCCAGCGTTGGACAAAATTCGAGAGTGGGGTGGCATCGGTTGGATGAATGGACCGACCGGCCATTACGAATTTGGACTCCGAGCGAGGAGGTTCTGTCAGAGTAGTTTTACGGAGTGTGATATTTGTGGAAAGTGAATAAAAGTGTTCTGAAACCTAGTAATGCAATGTAATGTTGTATAACTTTTATAAATAATAAAAACTGGAACGACTTCAACTGATGCTTTATTTGCAGATAGGTATTTTTATTTTATAATAAAATAGAAAAACGGATAAGCAGGTAAAACAGTCAGATCTAGTTGATGGGTAAAGTTGTAATGATGAAAAATGAGGGAAATTTCGAAATGTGTGACATAATTTAAATATTGGACAATGATAGATAGAAAAAGAAATATAAAAATGGCGTAAAGAGGTTTGCACCGTTACCTTCAAGTTATTTTATTAATACGGTTCATGTCATTGATGCTCCAACTCTAGTGCCCTCCATCTCTCGCTATAGATACTAGAAAAAGTTGCCACGTCAGCCATGCATAGTCAATGCATGGCCATAATTGAGAGGAATCGTGAAGCATCGTGAGGCAACGTCGGCCCACAATAACACTTCTTGAGGACTACTACCGGTCCGGGTACACACGAAAAAGACGGTGTTTTCTATTATCTAAAAATATAAGATAATCTCACACCTGTATCCAAGAGGGGTAGGTAAATGAA
Source organism: Yponomeuta sedellus (assembly GCA_934045075.1). Taxonomy (NCBI): domain Eukaryota; kingdom Metazoa; phylum Arthropoda; class Insecta; order Lepidoptera; family Yponomeutidae; genus Yponomeuta; species Yponomeuta sedellus. Next base: position 10,687,065 of record OW203727.1, on the reverse strand, counting down.
ATGAAATGAAAAGGTTTTATTCAAAGTAGCGCAGAAACTGCGGTTTAATGAACGTTGCAATTCAAACTAGGTGTTCATTTCAAAATCTAGATCATTTTGGAGAAAAAATGGACAAAAAACTCCAAACTTAGTCTTTTCAAAGTCCTTAATTAACATAGTTTTCATAATTATTATAAAACATAGAACTCAAACATTGTACTGGCTTTAATTCCAGACCTCATTGTCATCTTAATAATCCTTTATGTTATAGTAGCCCTTTTGGCACAAAGTGTGCTTAACATATTTTTTGAACCGCGATTCAGGCAAGCTTAATATATCTTCAGAGATTTTATTATAGAAGCGTAAACACCAGGGACTGCCACTTGCCACGCTCCTGATAGAAACATATAAAACAATAAAAGTAGAAATGTAGATCTCTGTCTCTGAGAGAAGGTCTGTGCTCTGCGGTGGGACGTTGTGGGCCATAAAAAAGGAAGAACAAATAAAGGTATGTATCTCTTAGCTATGCATCTCTATGTGCCGGCTGTCATGTAATGGCAGTCGTTAAGCCATGTCAGACGCCTCATGGGCGGCTTGATAACTGCTGACAATAAGACCCGCCACTGTCTTACAACCCTCCACCAACCCGGACTTGGCCCCCGTGGAATATGGCCTAACCTTCCTGCGATACAGGAAGAGACCCGTGCCCCAACAGTGGGGACATACAAGGGTTGATGTCGATGTATCTCTAAGATATGTATCTCTTAGCTTATTGCAACTTCTCTGCTTGCAGAGTTTCAAGCAAATAAAATAAACAAAAAATACAGACAAAGGGGAATCTGAACAATGTTCTAGCTTACTGAGGCGTGGCTAACGCGTCTTAGCTAAAGAAAATGTATTTTTAAGTTGTCTCCGTCGCGGCGTCACATTGGCTGCACTCAATTAGAGCCTTCGTACTTCGTACAGGACGCCGTTTGTATTAATTTATAGATGTCATCACTGCCTGGTCATTGCTTCTCGTTAACTTCTTCGGGAATTTTATTCAAAGAGAATGCCAGACGAATCCATAGTAAAGTTAGGTAAATAAAAACGGACTCTTTCGGAAGGCTATCGTCTAGACTCGATCGATGTGCTCTTAAATTACACGTTTTGGGCAACGTGAGTTCTATTAGGAGTCATGGTCCGTTACCAAGGAAACGGCAGACAGGTGGTAGACGTTACCTTTCCGGGCTTGAGCCAATAAATCTCAGAGCTAGCAGTTCGGCCAATTTACTTTTCTCTGGAAAAGAAGCGAAGAAAAATGGCTTTTATTACACCATAGTAAGATTCACTAGACGTTTCACTATTGATGAGCTTGTCCGGTTTGTGCTTGGTATTTCGCAAGCCTCCGATACGCCGAGGCTCTGATTAATGTTCCACATTTGACTGGGGACCGTAAAATAAGATTTTTGCGAAGTATTTTCTTGTAATAGACGAAGATTGATGCCAGGATAATTTTAAGTAAATTACTGTTCATAGACAAAAGTGCTCCATCAAGATTATGTTATTTCATACAATGTTTTAGACACGAGATAATGCTTCTGACCTTTTCGCTGGGAACTTCAATCTACTTTAAGGATGGGTTATTTAATGTTAAGGACGAATAATTGAATGATGTTACGAATATATACACGGAAAAAAAAGATTTCTTAGATTAAGACAATATCCTATTGGTCAAGACAATCCGTGATTCATATATGGCGGAAACAATATTATCTTGCATGAAGTAAAATACTGTCTCAGTTTTGTTGTCTTCATCTAAAACACTCATTCTTGAAACAAGAAAGTTAAGTTTTATTTCGGAAATAAACTAATGTCTTGATGAAAGACTATATAATGTTTCAGGAATAAGCAAGAATTTGATATATTTTCTTTGAAGACCATACATTGTTTTAGCTAAAGAAAAACTGTCTCCGAACAGTCATTCATTCAGTCATTCACTCATTCTTCAAACTGCTAATATTCTTAAAACAGAACATATTTGTCTTGCAGCGAGACTCGATGTTTTATGCTAAGACAATATTTTCTTAGATGAAGCGTCTACTATTTTAGCTAAAAATAAATTTATTTTGAGAGAAGACTCGTTTATTTCGTACTAAGTCAATATTTTCTTAGGATAAGCCGCTACTATTCTTAGCTGAATAGAAATGTATATTGTAGGAAGACTTCTTTGTTTCATACTGAGACAATACTTTCTTCGGAGGAGCCTGTACTATTCTTAGATCAAGAGAAATTTCTTTAGATAGAAGACTTCTTTGTTTCATACTAAAACTATATTTTCTTAGGAGAAGCCTTTAGTATTCTTAGCCGAAGAGAAATGTATTTCATACTAAAACAATTTTTTCTTAGGATAAGCCTCTAATATTCTTAGCTGAAAATAAATGTGTTTTGTAGGAACAATTCATTGTTTCATACTGAGACAATATTTTCTAGGGAGAAGACTGTACCATTCTTAGATCAAGAGAAATTTGTTTCGATAGAAAACTTCTTTGTTTCATACTAAAACAATATGTTCTTACTATTATTCTTAGCCGAAAAGAAATTTGTTTCATAATAAGACAATATTGTCTTAGTAGAAGCATCTACTATTCTTAGCTGAAGATACATTTGTTTTGAGAGAAGAGTCTTATGTTTCCTACTGAGAGAATATTTTCTTGGGAGAAGGTACTACTATTTTTAGCTGAAGAGCCGTTCGTTTTGGGACAAGACTTGTTTGTTTCCTACTGAGAGAATATTTTCTTGGGAGAAGGTACTAATATTCTTAGCTGAAGAGACATACATTTTGGGACAATACTTGTTTGTTTCCTACTAAGAGAATATTATCTTGGGAGAAGCTTCTACTATTCTTAGCTAAAGAGACATTCGTTTTGAGAGGATATTTTTTATGCTTCATACTGAGACAATATTTTCTAGCTTAAGTTTATCCCAATGACACTTCATCCAAAAGAATATTGTCTCATTACAAGACTGTACCCTCTTACACGTAGGTATTCCCATAAAACAAACAACTCTTAAGCTAACTATTGCTAAGGCATTGATGAGCATTTTTATGTAGAGGGTTACATAAAAATGCTTATCCAATTAACATTAACAAGCTTTGTTGAAACGTCTCACATAAAAAAACTCCAGCTAATGGTAGGTATACTATACACACAGGACTGAAAGTAAACAGATTGATTAATGGTAGGCAACACTTATTTATTATCGATAAAAATTGAACATATACCTATTGTCTAAATTAAACACTTGAATAGTGTATTAAAAGCCTTATAGGCAGATTTATAGACGTACCTGACCTTGTCTATAATCAGGTAAAATTTACCGTGGAAATCTTCGTCGGAAGTGCAATGTATGATGTACGGCTGGACGGCCTTTTGTTTTCCTGATGCGGTGGTGAATATTTCGTCAATTTTCTTTTGTACATCCCCAGGTGTCTAGAAAGTAAAGGTCACCATTTAAACGCCCGTTTCACTCAACATGGTAAGTATTAAGATACAAGCGCAAAAATCATTTAAAAAAATATAGAAAAGCTGATTAAAACTATAAATACTCTATGTGTAGGTATTCGGTTTTTACCTTTACATTGACAATGAAACTTTCACTGCATTCCTTTATTGAAAACTTTTCCCGTTTATTCAACCGTCCCTTTGGCAGCACCAAATGGCACAGCAGCTCGATTTGCGATGCAAGGTTGTGATCTAAAATAATAATAACTAAATTAATTATAACGATTTTTTTCTAATTTCAAGATTGGAGGATTGAAATAGGAAAATATTGGATAATCCAAAACCAATCCATACTAGGCCTCATGGTGGAGTATGTATGGCCTATACCTTCCTCAGGGAAGAGACCCGCGCCCCTCGGTGGGGATATAATGAGTTGATGATGATAACTAAATTTAAAAGTTGGTTTCTACAGGGTGTTGATTTGTACAGTTAAATCCGACTCAGGGGTGGTTATTTATATGATACTGAAGAAAAATATAAAAATTTTCATTCAATTCAAAATCACCTTAAATCCCCGGTATTGCGGCACAGGCGGCGAGCGCGCGGGCGCGCTCTCCCGCCCCGCCCCGCGAAACCCCCGTCAGACCCGTCAAGTGCAAACGTTAGAAGCTAAACCATATTAGTAACTTTTTAGGCGATTTTCACAAAAAAAAAAATATTTTATCTACTCTGCTCGTATTATCTAATGCAGGTTATAAAGGGCATAATGAGCAATAATTTACAGTTACACCCCTATGAGAAAAGTACAATTTTAAATCGATTTATAATTAAATTAGGTATATGGCGGGACGACCTCGCAAACTTTCTGCCGGGGTGACAGGGAGAAGTTGAGAGCTAAAGAGGAGGCCTTCGCACTAAATCGGCTAATTAAAAATATAATTAAAATGTATCGACGATCTCTGTGGCGCAGTGGTTAGCGCGTCTGCCTACCATGCGAGAGGTCCCGGGTTCGAATCCCGGCTGGGGACAAGAAAAACCCAGGATGTTTACATGTTTGTAGCGTCGCTGTTTCTGGTTCCCTCGACACAGGGTATCCTAGTGTGGGGCCAGAAGCAATGTATGTGCCTGTATGTAAACGTTAAATGTTATGTATATACTCACCGGTATTTGTTAATCCCTCAATATATTCGACCAACGCCACTGTCTCCTCTTTCGAATTTTGATGTTTTTTAATATTCTTAACTTTTTCCATAAATTCGTCCCAAAATAGGTAAAATTTATTCGATTTTTCAGGATATATTGCCACGAAGTCTAAATGGATCTGAAAAAGAAAACCAATGAGTTGTCTGTATAGTGCCACAAAGTTTCTGATCCAGTAAAGTTGTCAAATTAAATATGAAAACGTCAAGTTTAATATGACAAAAGTGACGCATTCATTAATGGAGATTAAAAAAATCTTACCAAGACATCGCTTCTGACATGTTTAATGGTAAAATAAATATGGGCCAATTTGCGATAAATCCTTCTACAGCGTCATAGATACTGTGTCAATTGGCGGAGTTCATGAGTAGCTTTCCACTTCTTGATAACATCATCACAAGGTTCTGTGTTGTTTTTTAATCACACAACATCATCTCTGGGAGTATCTAAAACGTGGACTATATGATTAGTATCGCATTATGAATAAAAAAGTACCAAAAAAAGGCCACGAAAAAGAAAAACTTACCAACTTTACCCACCAACCCATCATTGAATGTCTTTGTCCACTTCCCATGACGTTAGCAATTTTTCTATGTTCATTTTCACTTTCTTAATACAATAGGACGAGAGCGAATTAAATCCATGTGATGCGCTGCATGCACTGCGCGGGTGCGCGGAAAAAAAGAAATGGCGCTAACGCAGCGCGGAACAACGACCATAGTGTTGCCAACCCCTTCGGAAAAAATCCTCTAAGAAAATGTTTAAATCCCCCTGAAAACCTCAAATTTTTGGTTTTTTGAATTTGTTATATCTATGTACCATTTCATTGGTATGTGAACAAAAGTGAAAGGTTAACAAATACTTTTCACTCATGAAATAAAACGAATTTTGTTGGTACTTTTATTTTACACTTTCGGCATCGTACTTTATAGCACAATCTTACAAGTTATAAATCAGAAAAGTTTCAAAATCGAATTGTGATTGATGGATGAATTCATAAGCCCATCAGCTGTGTGCCGTACGTTGTCGTTCGGTCGTTCTCGGCTGCATTCAATGTCATCTTCTTGTAGGACTAAAAAAAGTAATTAAATTCACTGCTATTGTAAGTTTCAATCGTCAGAAAAACCCCAAAATATTCTTTCCTTTGCCTTGGTGATCAACCACTAGATTTATTAAATAATATCTACTTATTTACATGAACGCTTGTAGAGATTTCATGTGCTGAAGACTGTGCCTACTGTTTATTGCAATTAAGCGTGCCAAAATACCCTCACAGTATGATTTTTTTTGTTGTGTGTACCTATAGCAAGTATTATGAACAGCTAATAATAATAATACTATTAGCTGCTTATGTTTCCGAGATTTATGCAATATTCGTCGCGTGGCAATTTTCGCTCATCTGTCTGGACCCATACGGATTACGTGGCCTACTCAAATTAACGGCGTCATTGTCCTTGGAAGTGTCACACTTATATGTTGTCAGTGCAACAGTTGTTAAAGATATTTTTATTTCTATATTAGTTGGAGTTGACTGACATTCTTATATACTGTAACGACAATAACTGTATACTTAGTACTTTTCTGTTGTGCTGAGAACTGTGAGAGATTAATGACAACAATGACGAATTAGTGACAATTCGAGTAGATCCACCCGGCCTGCCTAATTCCACTTGAGTTTTGCGGGCACATCAGATCCAATATTAGTCATTTTGGTTCTGGAGCGAGCGAGCGTGGTGTTTTTTTCGGTCAATCCTTCTTGCATCTAGAATGCTGCGCCCCATCGCCCATTGGCAAACCTTAAACTTTGTTTTCAGATGTTCGTTCAGAGCAGGTTTTTCACCGTCGTAGGCTAGGATGGGCGTAATACACAAGAATTATTAAGGTTTGCTTCAGGCAAGTAGGTACTAACTTGCCCTTCATTAACTGTTTCATGGACCAGAAGCTCTTCCAGGAGATCTCGCTATGATGATTGATTTCATTATTCTGCCTGTATTCGAAGGAGACTATCTGGCCCAAGTATTGTATACCTACTCTTCGACGTACTGTATATCCTGTCTATCCACCTCGACCCTCCCTTCGAAGTTATAAGGGTTCTTTTTCTTTTGAGTTACGGAAACCCAAGAATAGAAAGTTCAGCCCGTTTTTACTCAGTTTTATTTTGTCAAATTGTACAAAAAGGTTTTTCATCTCAAAGGCTCGGAAAGAGAATCTCTATTAGCTTCACCAGCTGGAGTAAAAGCGTAATTTAAATTTCTAACTATTTTTGCGCCCTTCCTCGCTGAATTGAGATGAACAGATATGTATTTCGCACATGTGCAATGTTATTTGCTTCTCGTCCATGTGAATCCCTCGCTACGCTAATGTTTCTTTTTTGGCAAAATAATGGGCATATTCATCTCGAAATACGCATTTCACTGGGAGATGAGTCTTAAACTAGCAACACTTTTAGTCAGCGCTGTACGTCGCCGTCTATAGTGCATGCATACAGGCGCAGTGCAGGCAGACACGTTCAGACACGTTTGGCTTATTTAAAAATTTTTGTTTACGTCGAAGAATATGTTTCTTGAGGTGAAATAGGTACTCTTGAATTAGATTTTAAGTGACGTGAAGTCAAAACTATGAATCTTGGTGGTCTAGTAACCGAATTTAACTGATAGTGTTTTGTTTAGCTTGCCTTAGGTCTGTAAGTAGGTGCTTAAGACCTATAGCACAATTAATTAGATCTAAACAGGAAAAGCACTTTACAGGAAAGGCGAAAATCTTATTTCTATATACCTACATAACTGACTTTTTATACCTACTAGGTGACCCGGCAAACGTTGTTTCGCCTTATAAATTATTTGTACCTAGGTAACTAGGTAGGTACCTAGTAATTATATTAAGAAAAAAAAATTGGGAGGACCACGCCCTTATTATCACTTAGGGTATATACAAAATAGATACATAACGACCTAATTCTTAAACGTACCGAATATACATAGTTACCTACCTATAAAAATTCGTCAAAATCGGTCAGGTCTTTTCGGCCGAGTACCTAGAACCTAACACTGTGATACAACTGATACAAGAATTTTATAGTTATAGGTATTTAATTAGATTAGATGAAGCTAGAAGAAAGATGTTGTAGGAATATTTTGTTCTTATCAAGTACCTACAGGGGCTGCAAAGTTCATTTTTGGTGTTATTTCCCCATTCCTTAACAAGTGTACCTATGTATATTTTTAGGGTTCCGTACCCAAAGGACCCGGAACGGACCCTATCACTGAGACTCCGCTGTCCGTTTGTCCGTCTGTCACCAGGCTGTATCTCATGAACCGTAAAGCCGATTTTATATTACGTATTTGTGGCATGAAAATTAATGTCGTGATATGAGTTTTATCGATATGTTCACGTCTAATTTAGGACTTTTGTAATGCATGCATTAATTTCGCGACAGCTTAAGAATTTCGTGTCCTGCGCGATTTTTTTGGTGAAGTTAGTGTCATGCAAATAATTTCATAATGTAGATGCGTCGTGACGCTATTGTCGCCTCTACCAACGTGTTTTTTTCTTGATACCTAGTCTTTTTTAAGTCTATATAGAAGCATCTCTTTAAAAACTAAATTGAATACAGAAGAATATAGCTTTGATGCCGATGTAACATGGTTACTGCGATACTGACGATTTCACGACACTAATACTACGTAACGAAATTACTTCGTAAAAAAATGATAATTATCGAAACTACATGATACAACGACAACAGATGATGTAGGTACTTATGTTGCCTTGTTATAGCGGCTACAGAAATACATCATCTATAACACCAAATATTAAAAAACGGTATAAAGTAAACATTTAAGGGGGGCTCTCGCACAACAAATATCTATTTTTTTGTATCTATATTATGTACTTTAAAAATATCTAAATAATTGAAATAAAATAAATATCTAACGGGGGCTCCCATACAACAAACATGATTTTTTTGCCGTTTTCATAGATAATGGTACAGAACCCTTCGTGCGCGAGTCCGCCTCTTGGCCGGGTTTTTAGAGTTACGCCTGTGTTTGTAAATTTGTTTTTTACTGGGCTGTCTTTTGAAGAGACAATGTAAATATAAATGTAGTAATAAGTTTTATTAATAATACCCTAAAATTAAATATGATATCAAAAAGGCACCAATGAGTGCATTTTTGTCCTTAAAATTCTAACCTACCTTCCGAAACGATCGTATGAAAAACTATAAGTGCACCTTAGTTTAAAGGTGCACATTTTAGAATCGCATTCGATTTACTAAATATAAATAGGTAGGTATGACATTTCTGTCTTATATTTTTGATTTTACTAACGAACGCTACGCGAACACCGGCCGCTATTAAGTGTGGGTTTGAAACACCATGATGCTTGAGAACAAGATGTGAAAGTTATTCAACGAAGAATATAAGTAGGTAGGTAGTAATTTTGGCTGAACACAAAGATTTTCTTTAACAAAAGAAATGTATTGGTTAAAAATCAGTTCTTTCAGTGAAGAGATAACGCATTTTAAAGTAAAATAACCCTTGTTTCTTTGAAACTTCATTCTCAAGTCAAGGATAATCTATTTTGGTAAAAAGTAATGGGAGTTTCTTGATGGAAAATAATATATATTTGCAACGTAAGATAATATTGTGTTGCATCAAAAAAATGTGGTCTTGGTTTGAAACGTTCCTAAAGCTTGCGTCCAAAATATGAAAACTATCTAGCGAAGAATAATTAGTTATTTCAGCTATAGGTACAATATGGTGATTTTTTTGACTCTAGAAAATAATGTCTCGGTTCAAAATATGTATATTTGTTCAGTGAAGAGAAACATTATTCTTTAAATAAAAACCCTTAGCCTCCAATCAAAACGAATATTCTCAAGTCAAGAATATTCAAGAATAATTTATTTTGGTACCAAGTATTGGTAATTTATTGATGGAAAAATATATATTCTTGACATGCAAAATAGTATTGTGATGCATTGATAAAATATATAGCCTTGGTTTAAAACACCTAAAAGCTTGAGAATAAGATAAAAAAAACTCTAACCAAGTGTATGGTAATTTCTGCTCAACAATATGTATTTTATGGACGCAAGTAAATAATTTCTTGGTCAAGAATATACCTTTATTTTCGGTAAAGACAAATGTATTTTTAAAATTAAAACAAAAACTTTTTCTTCTGTTGAAACAAAAAATCTCAAGTCAAGAATAACAAATCAAGAATAATATAATTTGGTCGGAAGTTATCTCAATTTCTTGATGGGAGAATATAAATTCTTTTTATGCGAAACAATGCTGTCTTCTCTTTAGAAAATATGAAATCTTGATTTAAAATTCATTGAGTTTTAGATCAATATATTAATATTCTTTTATGAAGATACTGTGATTCTTATGTCAAAAATAAACGATATGTTTTGAACCAAAAAAAGTGTTTTCTTAGAACTAAGCAAGCTTTCTTGAACTAAAATATTCTCATAGTCTTCCTTCAAGAATAAGGAAAGTCAATCAAAACGAGACGATAATGTTTTTGTATCGAGAAAACTTTCTCAAGATAAGAATTTGTATTTCTTAATTCGATTCAATTGTTAGTGTTTTAAGGGAAGTATTTTTTTTCTTTATTTAAGATAATAGCGTCTTGAATGAAGAGATTTCTATTTTGGTTTAATATTTTTATTGTTTACTGTCAAGAAATAGTGATATTCTTCAATTGAGATTAGTTAATCTTCAATTAAAAATATATTTCTTCAGTCAAGAATAAAAAGGAAGATAATATTATTCTTTAATCAAGTAAACACTGTTTCTTGGCTTGAGAATATTTACTTAAGTCAAAATAATATTTACTTCAATTAAAACAATATGTCTGAGAATATTCATATTCTTCGATTAAGCATTCCTTTTTTTCCGTGTAGGCACCTACATGAAAGGTTGAATAAAGAAAAGTTAAACTTGATACTGACATCATTATCACATTGTCGTTACTGATTTCGAGTATTTATAGGTTAAGCATATTTGATAAAATTTGGTATTAAGATATTCAGGATACAGTTCGAAATAGAGTAATGAAGACGAAAGTATTTCTTGCTTAGAGCATTTAATAAATCCTATTGTATTGTATTTGTATTTACTAATATAAAACAGAACACGTTACGTGTAGTAATAATTAAAATTATAATAATAATTTGATGTGTTGTGCGAAGTGTTGTTGAAATAACCTAAAAACCTGAAAACAATCTCCTCAGTATTAATCATATAGCATGCAATACATCTAAGATAATAACTAATTTTAACTACCACGCAACACTTGACCTGGTCCCAAACTAGGATATCCTGCACTATAGTAACCAGGCAAGGACGTCACAAACATGAAAGTACACTCAGGCTGAGGCCTCGTGTACAAATGTACAGCGGCCCCCAGTGGCAATCAAACCCACGGCCTCTGTCTTAGTATCTAAGCCCCTAAACGGCAAGGCCAATGACGTAGTCAAGAGTTTATATTAGAGTTTGGGATTCTCTACTCTATTTTTAAAAATTTGAACTTGACTATTTCGTAATTTGTGCCCCTTTGGCACGCTGACTGCAAAACCGGAGGTCAATCCCCGGCCGGCTCAAACTAGGAAACGATCTCTTCTAGTTTGTCTCGGGTCTTGGATACTGTCTATGTATTTATTGTATTAAATCAACCGTCGAGTTAACACCTGTAACACTAGCCATTTAGTTGTACTTAATATAGGGATAACGAGATCTGTGTAATATGTCCATAAATATGTATTACTAGCTTTTGCCCGCGACTCCGACCGCGTGGACATTTTTACAACCCCGTTCACTCCCTTAAGGGTTAAATTTAGAAAAACGGAAAAACACATGTTTAATCATTTGTGTTGAAGAGTATTTATTTTAAGTTTCAAGAAAATTAGGCCACATTCTTTATACCTCCTATACAAATTTTGGCAACCTTTTTCGTCCCCTTATGGGTGGAATTTAAAAAAAATCCTTATTCCTTGCCTACATTATATATAGACCCTCTGTGCAAAATTTCAGCTTCCTAGATCCAACGGCTTGGGCTGGGCGTTGATGAGTGAGACAGTCAGTCAGGATTTTGAATTTTATTTATATAGATTATAGTATGTATTCGGGTACCACGAGGCACATAGATATAGCTAGATGTTGTGTGACGCTCAGAGAGCTTAGTTAATTTGAAGATCGTCCTCTATTAATTAAATCTGTTTGGTATTTGACGAGGTGTATTTGCTTGAGGTTTAATTAATATCCTTGTAGATGTAGAGAACCAGCTAGGGCGCGTAGACAACGAAATAATTCTGTGTAATTAAAGCATTTCATACATTTACAGGCGCTCGTGGCCTAGCCGAACCGAGTGATTGGAATCAATCACTTTAGTGAAGCAACAACAGGCGCGGTCAGGTGCAGGATGGGTGACCGTCCCGTGACTACCGCTAGTGGCATTTTTACCGAGCGCTTCCGTGCTTCGCAAGGCACGTTAAGCCGTTGGTGCCGGCTGCCATGTAATGGCAGTCGTTAAGCCATGTCAGAGGCCTTATGGGCGGCTTGATAACTTCTGACAGTAAGGCCCGCCACTGTCTTATAATCCTCCAGCAACCCGGACTTGGCCCCCAAGGTGGAGTATGGCCTAACGATGCAGGAAGAGACCCGTGCCCCAGCAGTGGGGACATACATGGGTTGATATCGATACATTTACAGGATGTAATAGAATTTCTTTCAGAGTTAAGCTCGCCTTTGTACATGCTATTTCTTATACGGCCTCTGTTTCGCAGCGGTAGCGCATCTGCCTTCCATGCTAGAGGTCCCGGGTTCGAACCACGGCTGGTAAAAAAACCCTAGGTCTTGGATGTTTACATGATTTTGATGTCGCTGCTTCTGGTATCCACCACACAGGGTATCCTAGTGTGGGGACAGAAGCAATGAATGTGCCTGTATGTAAATGTAAAAAACAAAAACGTTATGTAATGTCGTATTATTTTTTTGTGTGCAATTAAGTATAATTAAAATATTATAATAATCTTTCCGGATTGGGAGGGTTCTGCTACTAAACTTGACTTATATGGACTACTTTTTTTTATTAATTAAGCGTTTTTTAATTTTGAAATGGCGATATAAGCTGCTCAAAATAATTTGAATTCAAAAGCCGTTTAGAAGTTAATCGTAGCGAAGATAACAGGTTTTGTTACCACCAACGTATATATAACCAGCTGTGCCCATGACGAAAATCGCGTGGTAAACGGATCAGCATAGCCCATTCCATACTGAAAGTTCCTTCTAAGTACTGGTAAACAAATTTTTAAAGATAAGTATGCACTTTCGGAGAGTACCCCCTTTATAAAAAACATATAAACTTACAAAACTTTTCCTTTGCATACTATTAGTATGCAACTTTTTTTTTTGCATCTACTTAATGAGATGATTTATACAGCGTCCAGTGGTATCTTCACTCACACTAGATGGGTGAAGGGACCACTCCGACGCTGTAGTGCCTGGGCCATGGTTTTATAGATGGTGTAGGCTTGCCCAGCACCTATACCATCCTGACAGCTTAGTCGGCCTAGCCCACAGGAAAGACTAGTATATAATACTAGTCTTAATACGTGCGGAGCCAACCAAGCCGCGGGTTTCCTCACGATGTTTTCCTTCAAGGTTAGCGTGTGGTATTGCGACTACAAATTCGCAATTGTACGTTACTTTTAAATTAAACAAAGTCATTGGTACATGCCCGCACTCAGGATCGAACCTGGGGCTCTCGCTTGCCAGTCCATGGTTCTACCTACTGAGCTACCACCGCTCTATACTACTATATTATTTTATACTATTAGTATAGACTAAGAACATTCAACACGTTCAACTCTACTTTCATGAATTTAATCAGTTTTGTAATTTCAGTTGATAGATGGCAGTCGTTAAGCTAAGTCAGAGTCCTTACGGGACGGCTTGAAAACTTCTGATGACCAGCCACTAGTCTTACAAGCTTCCACCAATCCGGACTTGGCCACCGTGGTGGAGTATGGCCTATACCTCCCTTAGGGCAGAGACCCGTGCTCCTCGGTGGGGACATAATGGGTTGATGATGAAGTATAGACTACAACGATACTTTTGGTTATTGCCAGTCACACCGGGGCACACCATGTAGTGTGAATGTGAAGAAAATGTTATTCTGCGTCACACTATTGTGACCAAATAGTGTGACAGCGAGTCCGCACCCACAAAGAATAGTAAACACATCTAACTCTACTTTCGTGAATGTAATCAGTTCCGTACTTCCAGTGGTGTAGCAAACTTTGGAACAAAAATTCTTACTTTATGTTCTGTTCCTATTACGTCTGATTAACATGCCGGACGTCGTGGGTTCGATTCCCACTGGAGGCCGCCGTACATTTGTGCTTATGGTCTCAGTCTGAGTGTACTTTGATGTTTGTGATGTCCTTGCCTGGTTACCATATCACAGAGTCTCCTAATTCTACCATAGTACAAGTGTTTTCGTTGTGTGGATGATATTGTTAGTTTTTTTTCCCAACGTCATTTCTAATGAAGGCAAACCTAGTTTATCGGCTAATGATCAAATACGACCGGGTACTTATATATTATGAGCAATTGTAAAAAAAATCGTTTCTTTAAATGTCTAAGCTCCTACAAGTTTAAAGCACGGTTCTTGTATCTGAAGTAAAAGAAAAACTGCACACTGGTTTTAAATTGAGAATTTTACAAAGTACGAGAAAATACTAACAGTGTTAGTTATAGAAAAATATTAATAAAAGCAAATAAATGTTTTTATCCATGCGCACGCGCATGATGCAAGGGAAGCACTGGAAGTGTTCTCGCCAGTCCCCAGTGCTCCACATCAAGCACGGATGAAGGCCACCGGGGGGGTTTTTGTGGGTAAATATCCCACATATCCGGTATTTCCCCCCATATCCATATCTCCATGAAAGTGGGGTATCTTTGGAAGATTTCCCTCCGTCAAAAAAAAATGTTTTGTTACGTTCTATTAAGGACAACATAGACAGAAAAGAAATATGTCCTAGGCACTGCAGCTTCCGAGTGGTCTCTTTACTCATCTAGAAAACGATGAAAGTGGACGCTGTATAAATCATCTTATTACTAGTACGTAGATGCAAAACCAATGTTATAGACAGTTACTTGAGTACTTACTAAATTAATTTCTCAATCCAAAAAGAGGCGGGAAGTCCTCATACGAAACACGAGCAGCTGTATTTCTTAGATAAACTGAACGCACCCTCCTCTGCGCTTACTTCAAACTCGACAAAGGAAAAGTTTTCAGCTAAAGCGCCTGAAAAATATTACCCTCCTTAAGTTTAATCTCTTGAAAATGCTACAGGAAACAATTGTAAATAGGGACTCTTTGAAGCTGCATGAATGTTTGTACTCGGCATACATCGTAACTCAGTTGAGACTTCGGGAGTACACAAAAACTGCGCGCGTACTAAAATGTAAATGTTTTAAATGATAAACATATTATTAACTTCCGCACAACACATTCACTTGCCTTGCCCGGCTAGTACGACGGAACAAGTCACGTGTTGGCGCTAACTACTCGTAAACACTACTAATTAATCTGGTTTTCGGTTATTATATAGTTAAAGACAGTGAGAGGAAGCGCTCGTGGCGTAGTCGAACCCAGTGATTGGAATCAATCACTTGAGCTATGCAACAGCCGCGGTCAGGTGCAGGATGGGTGACCGTGCCGTGACTACTGCTAGTGGCATTTTTTCCGAGCGCTTTCGTGCTTCGCAAGGCACGCTAAGCCGTTGGAGCCGGCTGTCATGTAATGGCAGTCGCTAAGCCACGTCAGAGGCCTTATGGGCGGCTTGATAACTTCCGACAGCAAGGCCCGCCACGGTCTTACAATCCTCCACCAACCCGGACTTGGCCCCCGTGGTGGAGTATGGCCTAACCTTCCTGCGATGCAGGAAGAGAGGCGTGCCCCGGCAGTGGGGAACTTACAAGGGTTGATATCGAATCTGGTTTTCATTACTATTATTTCTGTGCCAAGGTTCTGCAATCACAAATCATTAACAATTACTAACCAACAATGTGTGAGAGTACTGCGTCAAAGCGAGCCTAATTAGAAAACCACCAATTACTCGTAAACCAATTGGACACCCATTCCTACAGCAGTAAATCCTAATTGTCATTGTTGTGAGAAAGAAAACACTTTGTTGTCACTTCGCTTAGAAGGGTCTAATACACCATACCAATTAGTCCCCATTAAGGGTTGTTTGGCGTCTGTAGTTAAGGCGTATTAGAACACATAAAGCAACTATTAACAGCTTTCCTATCGCTTTCAGTTAATTGAGATTGACCCTTCTTTGTTACATACATCAAACGCGTAATGTATCTCTGACATTGATAGGAGGCGATTATTATTGCGAGAGCCTTCGAAGTCTCTCTTAGTGTTTTCTTTAGAAAGTATTTTATTATTTTTGCGCTTTTTATTAAAACGGATGCTGGCTGCAGAAAACTTTCACGACGCGCCACCAACAGTTCTTAATTTTTTCAAATTTCAATTTTTCGGTTTGTTCAAGTTTACCTCTGGTATTCGCTATTTAATACAAAATAAATTTAAAAACCTATTTAGAGGCTAAAAATTTTACCCATGCTGGGATTCGAACCCGCAACCTCTGGCTATCCGTGCCAGCGCTCTTCCAATTGAGCCAATGGGCGACTCACCGGCATCAGTGAAATTTCGAACATCTTTACACTATTCTCTGTATTACGTACAGGCAGCGACATCTGGCTTAAGCAAATTGCATCACTTACAGACCCGACTACCTACTTTGCAGTTAGGTTTTACATCGGAACGATATCACTGTACCCACATGATTATACTATTTTTATTTTTAATGCACTAACCCGTGCTAAGGACAAATTTAAAAACCTATTTAGAGGCTAAAAATTTCACCCATGCCGGGATTCGAACCCGCAACCTCTGGCTATCCGTGCCAGCGCTCTTACAATTGAGCCAATGGGCGACTCACCGGCATCAGTGAAATTTCGAACCTCTTTACACTATTCTCTGTATTACGTACAGTAAAGAGTAAAGATAAGATAAAGAGAAGTAGTGTAAAGAGGTTCGAAATTTCACTGATGCCGGTGAGTCGCCCATTGGCTTACTCAACCACGCCAGAACGGCGGATTGGGCACAGAGACACATTATAGTCTGGAATAGTAAATAGATGGCCCTTTACCCCGTGAAAATTTATAGAAAATGTCTTCGCGAACTAAGTCGTTGGCAACAGTTACTTCACCATGAATTCTAGTTCTGTGAAACAGATCTGTAGTAGACCTGTACTAGTCGACTTGTCCGAGTCATATATACACAGTGTAGTGTAATACACAGTGTAGACAATACATTTTACAATAATACTATGCGCTTGCGTAACACTGAAGTTTGCTTAACAGAAATATTTCTTCCGAAGTTTCATCTTTGCCGGTAGCAGATAGGGAACGATCGTTTCTCTTCGAAGAGTGAGGAGAGGACAACTTTACAAAGCTTCGCATTTTGCATCTTAGCAATGAACTTATGAGTGAAATAATAATGAAGGACTGTTTTGAATTTCAAACTGTGCGATTTCGGCAGTACTTAAAAAAAGGTAATTTAGTATTTCTTAATGATAATCATAATGATGTTATATAATGTAAAAATAATTGCCTAATAAATAATCGCGATTAGAACCGTTTAGTACATAACTAGGTAATTTTGTGTTTTATTGATATTTCTGTGGTAATCAAATTGTATTCGAAACTATCTATAGCGCAATTTGTATCTGTTTTAAGTGACGAAACGACGGGGTTGGTTAACGTTCTTTCTTTTGCTTGACTAGGAATGTTTTACTTTACCCATAAGTCCTACACCACATTGGTTAAGGCTACAAACTCCTCATGTCCGTTGTCTCCATCGCTCTTATTATTATTATCTGGGGGTGTTATATGAATATCGTCAGTCAACACAGCATTATCTTCGTTAATCGACAAGAAAACAATTGAAAACCAAATTGTAACACTATATAGGTACCTTGATTTCAAAGCATGAAGTGCCAATACTACCATTACGTAGAATAAAGTATGCGTTCACGTAGTTATACAAAATATGTACTAAAGTGAACGATCCAAAATATGGATCATTAGGATGATACGAGTTAGTTAGTATAAACTTTGACAAAAAACAACCAAAAATAGCCAGAGGTTGCGGGTTCGAATCCCGGCATGGGTGAAATTTTTAGCCTCTAAATATGTTTTTAAATTTGTTCCTTAGCACGGGTAAGTGCATTAAAAATAAAAATAGTGTAATCATGTGGGTACAGTGATATCGTTCCGATGTTAAACCTAACTGCAAAGTAGGTAGTCGGGGCTGTAAGTAATGCAATTTGCTTAAGTCAGATGTCGCTGCCTGTACGTAATACAGAGAATATTGTAAAGAGGTTCGAAATTTCACTGATGCCGTGAGTCGCCCATTGGCTCAATTGGTAGAGCGCTGGTACGGATAGCCAGAGGTTGCGGGTTCGAATCCCGGCATGGGTGAAATTTTTAGCCTCTAAATAGGTTTTTAAATTTGTTCCTTAGCACGGGTTAGTGCATTAAAAATAAAAATAGTTTAATCATGTGGGTACAGTGATATCGTTCCGATGTTAAACCTAACTGCAAAGTAGGTAGTCGGGGCTGTAAGTAATGCAATTTGCTTAAGTCAGATGTCGCTGCCTGTACGTAATACAGACAATATTGTAAAGAGGTTCGAAATTACACTGATGCCGTGAGTCGCCCATTGGCTCAATTGGTAGAGCGCTGGTACGGATAGCCAGAGGTTGCGGGTTCGAATCCCGGCATGGGTGAAATTTTTAGCCTCTAAATAGGTTTTTAAATTTGTTCCTTAGTGCATTAAAAATAAAAATAGTGTAATCATGTGGGTACAGTGATATCGTTCCGATGTTAAACCTAACTGCAAAGTAGGTAGTCGGGGCTGTAAGTAATGCAATTTGCTTAAGTCAGATGTCGCTGCCTGTACGTAATACAGAGAATATTGTAAAGAGGTTCGAAATTTCACTGATGCCGTGAGTCGCCCATTGGCTCAATTGGTAGAGCGCTGGTACGGATAGCCAGAGGTTGCGGGTTCGAATCCCGGCATGGGTGAAATTTTTAGCCTCTAAATAGGTTTTTAAAAAACAACCAATTAAATTTGCTTAAGCCAGATGTCGCTGCCTGTACGTAATACAGAGAATAGTGTAAAGAGGTTCGAAATTTCACTGATGCCGGTGAGTCGCCCATTGGCTCAATTGGTAGAGCGCTGGCACGGATAGCCAGAGGTTGCGGGTTCGAATCCCGGCATGGGTGAAATTTTTAGCCTCTAAATAGGTTTTTAAAAAACAACCAATAAAAGTTTGCCTTTTATTATGTACTCAAAATATTAAACACATTTAACGAGTATAATGAGGTGCTTACTAACATTAAACTTTTAAGCCGTATCATTTGTAACCATTGTCACTATTTAGGATAATGCCCATTTGGGTCACTCTACATTAGCAGTTAAAGCTCAGCAGCCATCAGGTTTTTATAGTTTTTTACTTTATTTCATAATCACGCTGTGAATTGGCATGATTAAAAATAAAGCCATTTAAACATACATACATACGAGCCAAACATCTGTGTACTCCGCCGTAGTTGGGTAGACATAAATACGTAACAAATTAACATACCTGTCATGAATTTCAGGTGATTTGAAACCGCAATAAATGTGCTTAAGGAACAATAACAATTGAAGTCACTTTGTTTTTTTTTTAAAAAAGGGTAGAAACTTTCCAAAAAATTCAGGATGTAATATCAAACACATAACAATTAGTAGCCAGCCATAGCGATCGCGTTATAGTTTTTTAAATATTCTGTAATTAATATATCAATATTAAAGAAAATTGATGCTGCCATCGTTACCATAAATGCGAATATCGAACAAACGACATTTCGGTGTACACTTTTTGTTCGATACTCATTATGGAGACGAATGTTATGTAATCTACGTTATGATTTTACAACAAAATATAGAGAGAGATGACGACGTAGGTGGGTACATGAAGCGCACCTCAAGAGCCTCTTAGTCTTATCCACTTACGGTGATTACTGTACTCCATTATGTGTTAAGTCAAGTATTCAAGTTATACACTAAAGCAAACATATACCCAACGTGATCCAAAGTAAGAAAATATTAAGAAAAATAATGCTGCAAATTCTGGAATACGTGAAAGGGCTCTGACCTCGACTTTAAGAGAAAAGAAAACTATAAAGGGCACGATCTAATAAAAAAAGACCACGTCGATCTTATTTGCATTTTCATTATTTTTTCTATGCGACCGAGCTCTCTCATTGAAATAAAGAGCTTTAATTCAACACCTAAAATATAAAGAAACAAAAGTCATTCAGGGTTTCATTGGGCATTCTTTTGTTTTTTCAAATTTCGAACTTTGTCTGGTAATAAAGGCTGTAACAAATTTCCCTCCGCGACAGGCTGCTTAATTCAGTTTAGGCCGTGTTTATACCAAGAGAGTATCCTAGAATACACTTAGTAGGCCCTAGGGTTTACTTGTCAATAATTTATTGCTATGATTTGACAATGTTACAATTGGTAAGTGACACCTCGTTATAACACTATCATATTTTTCTCGCTCAAAAATAAATTAATATTAAAATTTGCGTGATAATAAATCTAAGTATAAATTTGCAGCGGTTACGAATTATTATCGTAAATTATGAAATTATCATAAATTTCAGCTCGGCCGGTATAAACGGGGCTTAAAAGTAGTCTTTGTGTAGAGAGAAAATTGTTTTCTGCCTCGCTGAACCTGCATTACGTCTTAGAGCTAAAGTAACTACAGGCACATGATGTGGGTAATCTCTTTGACAAGTTGCGACAATGTTAGAAAATTAGTCCTTTTTCAGTCTTTTGCATTGCTCTTACCACTTTGTTAATAAAAGTTTAAGAATATACGGGCATGTACCAATGACTTGATTTTCAAAGTTTTGTACATTTGTGGAGTTTTGGTAGCAATCTTCTTCTTCAGGCTATATTAGTCCACTGCTGGACATAGCCCTCCCCTAATGAGCGCCATAGCGCCCTGTCTTCAGCTTGCCGCATACAGCATCTGCCTGAAGTTTTTTGCAGATCGTCATCTCACCTAGTCGGAGGGTGTCCTACACTATTTGCCGAGTCGCGGTCTCCACTCAAGAACGCGTTGACTCCAACGGTTGTCGATTCTTCACGAGATATGGCCAGCCCACTGCCACTTCAGCTTGCTGATTCTCTGAGCTATGTCGATAACTTTGCTTCTCTGTCGGATGCATTCATTACAAATCCTATCCTTCAGAGAAACTCCGAGCATACCTAGCTCTCACCATAGCTCGCTGAGCGACATATGATACTCGTAGCAATACTACCCGCTAACCGTGAAGGTAGACATCGTGAGGAAATTTGAGTATATGAGGTGTTCAAGTACCTCAACGCTTGAAATTGCCAATCCGTGGTAACTAAGCCCATACTCTTTCTCTCTCTCTCTGACAGAATGCCTGTAAGCTGCAGTGAAACATATATATAGCCTACGAAGAATAAAGAATACTCTTGCTAAAACAGAGTAAAACTTTCAAGATCAGCGTGAATCATACATTCCTTAATAACAAAGAATCAGAAGTTTATTTTCCCTACCTGGTGGCTGTTTGTTCTCTTGATTGAATTCGTAACGTTATGCAAAGGCAAACAGGTAAAGAAAACAATTTTTAATTCAAAAGAATTCCTGTGCATCACAATTTAACATAGAGTTGGGGTACTTTGGGCACCCTCGCGACGCCTGAGGGAACTCGATTATTTCACGTAGGCACCTTAATAGCTCAAGATTCTGCCCTTATTTCATCAACGTTACAGGCTATTTTCCTCCAACACAATATTTATAGAAATGTTGCTATAGATACAATCATACTATGTCGTTTCGCTTTCTGGAGTAATTTAATGTTACACAGTTTAAATACAATCTGGAATGAGTGTGAATCGATTTGTTTGGAAATGAGATTGACAGCAAAGTTAACTAATCAACTTTATGTTTGTTTTCGCAAATAAGCCGTAATTCAGGTAGATTATTTGCGAGTACTTATATTTATAAGTACTCGCAAATAATCTACCTATATAATATATAATATAATATTATATTATATTATATTATATTATATTATATTATATTATATTATATTATATTATATTATATTATATTATATTATATTATATTATATTATATTATATTATATTATATTATATTATATTATATTATATTATATTATATTATATTATATTATATTATATTATATTATATTATATTATATTATATTATATTATATTATATTATATTATATTATATTATATTATATTATATTATATTATATTATATTATATTATATTATATTATATTATATTATATTATATTATATTATATTATAATTATATTAAATACAAAAATATAATCCAAAGGTGCTTGGTTATCGTTTGCCAAATTGAAATGACTGAAAAGAGGCTCAATTACTCTTAATAACCTAGGAACATTTGCTTTAGATCGGATTTGAAGTGACTATGAGCTGACAAACGCAGCGTTATACGCCCACTAACTCGCTGGATCGCAATCTGAGGCAAATTGTAGGTAGCGGCTGGATAAGGACGGTCGAGGAGAGACAATCTTGGATGTGGAAAAAGCTGTTTACCGACTTCGTAAGCAATCGATCAATATCATAAATATCAATCAATCAATAATATAAATGTGATAGTTGGTTACTCCATCCCACAACAACGGCTAAACGTTAAGAAATACTAAACGTATTTGCATGAAATTTGGCGTACAGATAGAAAAATATCTGAATTGAAATACTTGATATTCCGGTAATTTTTTCACGTGGTATAATTTCTGACGCGGGCGTAGGCGCGGGTTAAGCTAGTAAATGGCAAGAAAACATTATGTATGTGTGCATGTAAGTGAGAATGTTGCGTGTTGTAGTATGTTTCACTCAGAGGGCAAACTGCTATGCAAAAAAGGTATTGACGCTAGTATCATTCATTAGCTAAGCGTCAAGGACAAAAATGTATTGTGCACTGTAGCTGACATAAAATGTTCGGTTTAAATTCAGATGGTTTTTTCGATATTTCAATAACTTTGTCCCCTAAATATGTAATTATTTTACTAAGAACTCGAACCTTAAAAAAATAAACATTCTGTTACTTTACAAAGTCGTCACTTGGTTGAACGAGCCAATATCGCAACTCTCCGCATAATTTATTAAACTCAGATCAAACTTATTCCAACATAGATACACCGCCAAAACAAAAGCCAAAGTTCAGGAAGCTTTTTTAATATTTCGTGCAAAAAAATCGACTCAACGAACCTAAGATCACCGGGAGTCGACCACCTGACCAACTGTAAGGTGTATCTAAGCATGTAAAATTTGTACTACATTGAATTCTTTTTAAACTTATCTCTTCAAGTAAATATCCTATTGATTCCACTAAAACGGCATTCAACTAATCTTAATCTAGATCATTGAACCAGTCACATAACATGGTGCATTATCCAACCATGGTGCGGACCGACGTCAGTGTAGACTACGTAGAATTTTGGGTCGCATGCGGTAGCGCCTCCGGGCAGTCCGCACTTCGATAGAACTCCTTTGATGTAGAACTTTATCTTATGATCACTCTCTAGGACCGGCAAGATGATGCCACCGCCGCTGTCACCATTGCGCGGGTTTACACCTGGAATAGTTAGTTAGTTAGACCTGAGATTTCCGCACTTAGCCTCATAGTTGGGCCATTGTACGTGGTACAATGGCCCAACTCAGCAAGCGCTGAGGTACGCTAACACCTCAGACACTAGGGTTTCCTTACGATGTTTTCCTTCACCGTCAGCGAGTAGTATTGCTACTATAACTTAGAAAACAAAGTCATTGGT
Source organism: Yponomeuta sedellus (assembly GCA_934045075.1). Lineage (NCBI taxonomy): Eukaryota > Metazoa > Arthropoda > Insecta > Lepidoptera > Yponomeutidae > Yponomeuta > Yponomeuta sedellus. The sequence goes on along the minus strand of OW203727.1, from coordinate 10,663,392 downwards.
ACATGCCGGGGTTCGAACCCACGACCTCCCGATTGAGAAGCCGGAGTTCTTCACCGCTCCGCTACCACCGCTCTTACACCTGGAATATTCGAATTAGAATTCAGAACGCGGTTTATTTTTTTAGGGGTTTTTTTACTAGCATTAAACAGAATGCTGAAGAAGATCGTTTCAATGAGGACTTAACTTTATAAAATTTTTTGGACCAAGAAAACCCTAGTAAGATCGGTCAACTATAATTGAGTTTTTAACATATCAGTCAACTTTAGTAAGAAAACACGTACTTTTCTGGTCTTTGGACATTTCAATAATAATAATAAACTTACTAGATTTCGGCCCAAATCCGGTAAATTCGTTCATGAGGTTTTTGTAGACTTTTGCGTTAAACTTTATACATGTTTCATCGCTCTGTATTAGAGTGTTTGCTGTACGCAGTATTTGATTATACGTGCCATTTTCTGTTTGACCAAAACCGACTAACTGAAAAGTAAAAAGAAATAAAATAAAGCAATTTTCATTAAAGTTAACTGTAGCTACGGAACTAAAGTTTAACGCAATGTGGTACTTTTTGTTAAGTTTTGGAGGATTTTACATAAAAATAAAAGTTCAAATAGTTCACACAATACTTCAAGATACTTTATGGCATTTTTTTAGATTCCATTTTGGCGTAAAACACGCACCGTCACAGCAAGGGCTCAGAATATAATACAACGCAACATTACTTTCTCAACTCTAGTAACTACATCCTCTTTCAGTCCACAATCTTCTCTAATACAACATTGCCTACATACATACATACATACATACATACATACATACATACATACATACATACATACATACATACATACATACATACATACATACATACATACATACATACATACATACATACATACATACATACATACATACATACATACATACATACATACATACATACATACATACATACATACATACTTACATACATACATATATAACCTCACGCCTGTAGGCAGAGACCAGGGACTGCCACTTGCCACGATCCTGACAGATCACCTTCGCTTCATCAACGTTCATAAGTCGTTGCTTGCACGCACGCCGGTTCCGGGTATTTTTTTATCTTTCCCTTTGCTAATACATCCCCTATTTGGTCGATAAATATCCGCCTGGGACGTGCATTACCAGCCCTTTCACTCACATTGGCAATATATATTTGTTTTGTCAATCTTTCTTCCTTCATCCCCTCCACAATTGTCCAAACCAACGCAACATTTCTTTCTCAATTCTAGTCACTACATCCTGTTTCAGTCCACAACATTCTCTAATCAGACTATTGCGTATCCTGTCATTCAAAGTAACACTACACATACTTCTCAAGGGCCTCATTTCTACTGTATTATTTCTACTTTCTTGCTTCTTTTGCCACAGCTAAGCCCCGCTACCATACATAAGTGTTGGGACCAACACACCATTATGAATAGCCAATCTAGCTCTTTTGGAGATGTTTCGGCTGCACACAATGGAGTGCAAGGCACCATTTACACAATTTCCCGCTTTTACTCTTCTTTCTATATCACCTTCACATTTTCCATCCCTCGTAAACAGGCTCCCTAGATAGACGAATTCTTTTACTTGTTCCACTCTTTCGCCTCTAATCGTTATCTTGCACTTAGTCATATCATCTTCTTTTTCAAAGACCAGTACTTTCATTTTACTCACATTAATGTTCATACCTTTCCTTTTAAATGCCTCATCCAATACCGTGACTTGTGCCTGAAGTTCTTCGACTGACGATGCGAACACATCTTGATCAACGGCGTAAAACAAGCATTTCAGAAGTAGCTCACTCATCCTTATCCCACAGTCATTCTCTTTCAGATCAGTCAGTTAACTATCCATGAATAAATTGAACAACCACGGGGATGCGACACAACCCTGTCTGTCCTAACCTGCCGACACACCCTTGCGGATGCTAAACCAGTCAGTATACGCCCCATTTATTCTAACGCAAGCACTGGAGTCTTGATAGAGAGACTTTAGAGCTCGCAGCAAGATGTTGTCCACCCCATACACAGACAGTGCCGACCACAATTCATTCCTTACAACTCTATCATAAGACTTCTCCAGGTCTACGAGCGCACAGAAAACCCTTTGACTTTTGGCCAAGAATATCTCCACTATACGTCTCAATGAGAAGATTTGGTCCAAGCATCCCATTCCCTTTCTAAAACCCGCTTGAACATCCCATATCTTTTCTTCAGTCACATCCATTACCTACTCTTTGCATAAAGTTTGCCGACAACGCTGAGAAGGCTGATCTGAGGCGGTAGTTTTTGCACACCTGATGAGACCCTTTGCCTTTATAAAGCGGCATATATGATATATCTATGACGGCCGTACCCCAGTCTTTAGGTACTGTGCCACTCCTCCAGCACCTGTTTAAGAGCAGGTATTACTTGCTAGCTACAATGCTTGAACTAAAGCTACAATGCCTTAACCAGCCCTCAGCATTTCCAACAAAACCCTATCATATCCCGCAGCCTTACCTAGTCTCATGTTTTTCATTGCAACAACATTGCCTATCCGGTCAATATAGTAATAATACACATTCTTCTCGCAGACCTCATTTCTACTGCACTAATCCTACTTTCTTGATTCTTCTAGACATTCTTGATTCGTCTACCGCCAGTGGTATTTTTTTTGGGCGTTCCTGTGCGTCTTATGGTACGCTAAACCATGTCAGACGCCTTATGGAGGGCCTGATAACCATTATTTCGTTATGGGAAGCCGATATAGTTCTTTTGTAGATGTTTCGGACCATTTCTTCTGTCTCTCTTACATTAATATTCATTCTCTTTTTTACAATACCTCACTCACTTCTTTTACATCTGTCTGAAGGTCGTCAGCCGACGATACGAACAAAATCTGATTATCGGCGTATAGCAATAATTTCACAAGTAACTCACCTATCCTGATTCCACAGTCATTCTCGTTCAAATCAGTCTGGCCAGCAATTGTCCATCAATAAATTGAACATTTACGGGGATAGGAGACGTCTCTATCTCACACCCTTGCCTTTGCTAAACCAGTCAGTATTCGCCGGATTATACCTAACGCAAGCACTAGAGTCGTCATAGAGCTTGCGACAAGACGCTGTCCATCCCATATACGGACAGTGTCGACCATATGTTATACCTCACCACTCTATCATAATCCTTCTCCGAGTTGAGGAAGGCACGGAAACCCTTTTGGACTTTTGGCTAAAAGTTTCTTCCCCATATGTCTTAAAAAGAAGATTTGGTACTTTTTTAAAACCTGCTTGGCCTCCCAAGTATTTTCTTTGCATACAGTTTGCCGATAATGCTACGAAGACTTACAGTGCGGTAGTTTTTGCATACCTGCTGGGACCCTTTGCCTTTGCTAACTCACTTCGTTGGTAAAATGTGAGAGATTTAGATTTGCTACGTTCTAACTACGATATACTCGTAGTTCAAAAGTTAGTTCAAAGTGATTTCTAATTACGTTATTTATTGCCATTCGTTTCCTTGCGAATTCTGAAATTAACATGCCCTCCTTTCTGGTGGTGTCTTTAGCGTGATCCGGGATTTTGATTTCTAAACAGAGTTTCCTACATAATGTGAAAACTTACCGTGCCGTACCGGCCGATGATTTGTTTTTTATCGTAGAGAGGGCCCCACAAACAAATTGGCTGTACAAAATCGTTGAACTGAAAACCTGGTGGTTCTATTTTTATAATAGCTAAGTCAGCAGTTGCGAGCTTATCTGTGTAGGAAGGGTGAAGCGCAATTTCTTTGGCCTGAAAATGAAAGAAGATAAGGTTATTTAGCATCTTTTCATTGTTTACGGATAAGAGCGAATGAAAGAGTTACTTACGTTGAATAATTGTGTCGGCCACTTGTGTAGTTTGACATCAAATATGTTTGATGTTCCTGCTATTATTAATATTCTATTCGCCTCTGTAATATCTCCGTTTCTACTAACACAGTGACCAGCTGAAAAGGACGTTTTTATCAGAATTGGGTTCGAATTATTTTCGATTACAGGGAAAATATGGCAAGTCAGTGCAATGGGCTAATCAGTGCACAGTTTAATTTAAAGAAAGAACTTAACGACAATTTGCCTCTCGCTCACATACTTCAAAACTTTTTTTGTGGTTAGAAAATAAATGCTATCGATATCGAATACGCTTGTTTTTTTATGAAGACGCTCCAAACATATTTAGACACACATTTGAATCTATAAGACCCATTGATGGCCAGAAAGAGCGGTGCTTGTATGCGTTCCGTGGGTCATTGTTTATTTATTGATACTTTTATTGCACTTAAAGGATATTGACCATTTTGTTTGAGCATCAGGCTAAACGTGAACAGAATATCAGTAAAAAGATAACTTGGTCAATAATTCTTATTTATTTTTAAACAAATCATTTTGCTTTCTTCGTTGTAACCATTGAACGTAAAAATTAAAAAAATATTTTGCTAGATCGACATTCTTGTTGAGATGAAAGACGCCATTGGCCTCCATTTTTAAAAGTTTCAAGTTTTTTTAGGTACGTACATGTTTTAAAACTAAAAAAATGTGACTGACATAATCACAAAAAAAAGTTTTTAAAATATGATTACCTATCCTATATTATCACAAGCCAAGTCGTTAAAAGATGAAAACAATTAAAGAAAATATTCATGCCGCACGAAGACGAAGCGAATAGACAAAACAGTTTGTGATTGACACTATTGACAGCTTTTTTTGTTGCCAGAAAAAAAAGTAATCGATTTCCGATTCGATTCTTGTCGTATTTCTTTTCATTTGCTCGTGAGGGGTTTGTGAGAAGCTAAAGATATTAATTGATACACTTTTGCCTATTTATTAATTCCACACAAAACATTGTT